>JAOEHV020514528.1:0-20292 GCA_025447995.2 Isaurus tuberculatus
ATTTTTTTTTATTAGATATGTAAATTTAGAATTTTACAAGTTGTTTCCTAAACCACATAGGTTACGCTCATAGCGCCCGATGTTGGTGGATTGTTAGGCATCTTTACGTGTATATACTGCAATAATAAAAACCCGCTTTTTCTTCACATGTTCCTCTCATGACAAGGTTTACTAAGCACGTAACTTATTGTTTCTAGTCTAAAAAGGTATGTACAGGTACTAGGTACCACTTCCAACAGGATAATTTTGAAGGAAATGAAGCACTTCTAACCAACAGGCTTCATTCTATACCATGCTTAAATAGCTGAAATTCAGTAACTGGAAGAGGCATCGCAGCTACGGTCAGGGTCGTTACGCTGAAGGGGCTATAGACGTCCTCCCATCCGACTGACCGCCCAAATAACTTGTCATAGGAAACTTGCAAGAGTCAAACAATTTCTTAAAATAAAATTAAAATAGCTGATTAAACGCATAATGCTTTCAAAACTATTACCTACATTTTACATTATTTACAATCCAAAATGCGAAAATGTTAGAAAGTGATGTTTTACGATGGACGTTGCATAAACCTTAAAGTTGATTTGTAAAAGACAAAAATAGAAAGATGTCACTAAATTGTAAAACTTTGCAAGAGAGCATGCCCCCGGGCGCTACTTAAAATATCCTCGCACGCTTCGCTCTGTCAGGAGCCCCGTCCTTCAGTATAACTCCAGTTTTAAATGCTGCTGCATCGCTTTTATTTAATGGAAAGTCTTGAAGCCGTGGCAGCGGTAAAAAAGGATACAATACCTAAACTAGCCTCAACATAGAATCGGGAAATCGATTTCAGCACTTTATTAATATCTATTTTGAATGTTGTTGCTTTATTTTTGGCGCAATGATCAAACCACTTTTTTCTCGTTCTCCTCTTTCACTCTTTCATGCCTTCAGTAAGCAGGCAGTCGACAAATGAGGATTAAAAATGAAGAATGAAATATCGTTTAGACAGTTTACCATGATACTTCCAGAAAAAGAAAAATTCCACTTTCTTGAAATTCCATTTTTAAGAGTTTTTTTTTTGAAAAGTTAGAAACGGGCAAGCATAAATGCGACAACTAGTTTTATATCAAAGCTGAAGAATGGATTGAAAAACCCATGGAGACCCTTGTCAAATTACTTTAGCTTCATAGCGGTATAGCAAGCAAATCAACTCAAGACTATCGTTCTATGGTCTCAGCAAGCTAACCACATGCATGCACTAAGATTTTTCAACACTAGTACCTATCTCACCAAAACTCGTTTTTCTACTTTCCTTTACAAGTTCAGGAGAAAATTTCGTGATTCTCGAATTAAATACATTCAGAGTTGCCTTGACTAACACTTGTTTTCACAAGAATTACGATTAATAAAACAGTGAGGCTGAAAATTTTAAAACAAAATTTAAAAACATTTTCAGAAATAACCTGAAGCTGAGGTTTGTTGAAAGAATATCATTTTGTATGTTGATTATCTTATGATATAACTATAATCATATTTTCTTAACTAAACCATATCAAACTTAATTTTCTAAACGCTAAACCTAACACAAAGAAATCCCCAAAAACTAGCCGCAAGTTGATGTTAGTTCTGAACGTCCTTATAGTCAAAATTGGCAGGAAACTAAGAATATACTGCCTTGACCGAAAAAACTTATATCCTATAAATATCATTACCCCTGAACACACTCAGACTGGATGTAAAACACTATATAGTATAAAATTATACAGAAAAAAAATCTTGATCTTCTACAGCACTTATGGAATTCGAGAGTAAAAACAAGACTAGTTTTATTTTATTTGCAGCCTTAAAACCGTAACCAAACGAGTTTTTGCGCCTGACTTTGTTATGTGTTTATATCAAGGTCCCAATTGTAATCTACTTTCAAAAATTCTGCGCATTTTGCCAGTGTAGAAATAACAGAAAAATGACATCCGGGTTGCCACTATTTACTGGATGTAAAATTCAAGGACTTTTCCAGAACTTTCCAGCCTCTTTTCAAGCAAATCCAGGAACTTCAATATCAAATAAAACTTGAATGCTTTACACATTTTTTTTAAAAATCAGTTCAACAATACACATCCTATATTAACAAGCTTTAGAAGATTGTTCAGTTCTGGACAAAAACCAAGCCTCCCAATGTCGTGGTTTTTGTTTTAGAATATTGTCACATCAAAAAGACTCTAACAAACGGCTTGTTTTTATTAATTTTGGAAGCTAAGAAAAAAAGTTTTTGCCCATTCCAGGATTTTCAAGGACCACGACCCAAATTCAAGGACTTTCCAGGGCCTGGAACTTTTTTTTCCTAATTCCAGGACTTTCCAGGATTTTCAACTTCAAGGACCGTGGCAACCCTGTGACATGTTTAAATATACAGACATGTTTAAATACAGGAAATTATTTTAGCTTTCACAGACAATTGGCTATGCTAGAGCTCTTAATTAATGGAAGAAATATAACATTGAAGTAAAGAATTATAAGATCTGTTGTAATACGAAAACTGAGTTTAAGACGAAATGAAACATATTCCCGAAACCATAACTATAAAGTGTGTGCTCTGAAAATTAATCTAATCAGTGTAAACGATGGTTGTTGATGTAGAAAAAAACTCGCTTCTCTTTGATTAATGCCATTTTATTAAGAACAATTTTATAATAACGAGGCTTACATAGTTGGCTAAAAAAACAGTCCGAGACTGAAGCGATACCAAACGGATTATTTTAGAGTTTTCACAAAATTTGTGCAAAGTTCAAAAAATCGATTTGGAAAGGTTTAATAAAGTGTTTAAGAGTTTTTTTAGGTGAAAACACAAAACCTTTTTGTTAGAAAAGTCATAAAATGTTAAAGCAAAGATCTCTGGTCAAAGTTTCATGAATGCACGTGTACAACAATAAAACGGTGGTAGTTTTGTACCGGATAAGTTTCAAAGCTTTGTTGTATTACACTGTCTTTTTAGTGTCTTTGATATCTGACACCGTGAAGCAATATCGGCCAAACAAATTTTAAAAACATGCTTTTTACTGCTAATATTTCACGCTTCTTGAAAGTATAAGCTAATGCTTGTTGTTATTAGGAATTATTATAGCGGAGGTAAAAAATTATTTTCCTCGACGTTTATTGCGGCGTTTCTTGACATGAC
This sequence comes from Isaurus tuberculatus, assembly GCA_025447995.2. NCBI lineage: Eukaryota > Metazoa > Cnidaria > Anthozoa > Zoantharia > Zoanthidae > Isaurus > Isaurus tuberculatus. The sequence continues at coordinate 3,155 of JAOEHV020514528.1, forward strand.
TGTAGATTGACGTACTAAGGACAGCTGGTATAATCGTGATCGGAAGGAGAGGTGTTGGTGAAACAACAGTGACATAACTTTAGCCCTTAGCTTGAACTCAAACACGAATGACATGCAACGAAACGGTTTTTCAGGAAGAAATTTTGACCAGTTATGAACTGTCAAATCGAGAGGTATATCCGGTCGATGAAATAAATTCGACCATAACAATTAACTTTGATTGATAAATACTATTCCATTAACTTGGTTAGCCTCTAACTAAGAAACCAATGAATAGACAGAATATCTTTCATTCTTGAACTCATTAAAAATTTATTAAAGGTCGTTTTCGTTTTTATCAGCGACTCTACTTAACATGTTTTGAGATAGCTCCATTGAGAGGCTTCAAACACACCATGCATATCCCAAACGAAAACGCGTACCGTTACCTGTTTTTTGTCTTTCAACCTAATTATTTTTACATTGGTTAAACCTCGGGCAGAAAAGCTTCATTCAACATCACATTCTCGGAAGTTAACATTTTGTCCGCGGATAGATTGCTGAAAGAGACCGCGTCCAAACTAAGCATAAAGTGGTTAGACTTCAAATACAACGCAGTATATATAAATGACATCTGGGTTCTCTATAAGCTTGCGTCCTCTGGTGTGTTTTGTTTATAAAACTTCAATATATTTCCGTTACAAAGCTGTAAACTACGCAATCATGCTCATTTATTTTTTTCGAGAGATTTTTCTGACTTCCTCTTTTAAAACCAAAATATTTTTGAAAGATTAGAAACTGCTTGCTGGGAAGATCTATTCACCTCGACAGAATTCCATGGAGTGCTTGCTCGTGTCAATCATAATGCGTAGGGTGTCAAATTGCCTTGTGGCTATATTTAGCTAAAGTAGGCCATCGTAATGAAGAAGAGGTTACTTTTGTACACGCGTGAGTGAGTCTTGGTCTTGCATTTACTCAGACACGGGTTGTTTTGTTCTGTTCGAAGGTTCTTGATGCGAAGGAAGATGACAGCGAGTGCTACGCTCTGAGAAATTCTGTCTCAACTGATCACTGGGAACAAGTAGCCTCGCGTAGGTAGCTTCGAGAATCACATCGATAGCAGTTCAGATGTAATGCATCGATATTCGGAACAGTATTGTGCGACAATTTCTCTTCCAATTGAAGGTAAACTCGACTAGAAAAGCCAGGTGATTTGATCAGGCCTGTGCTTGATTACGGCTCAATGTAATCTCACAGCGGTTGTGGCGAGTTGGCGGAGTCTAATTATGTCTATCCGATACACTCGACACGAATGCCAAGCTAACAGAACTACCAATGAAGTGACAGGCAATAAGAACAGTTCAAAGAATGAGGCAGGATTTGAGCCTCAAGAGCGGCGAACAGTGGACAGAACTGGAGTCGGGTCTAGTGAAGTGGAACCAACGGAAGTCGGCCGTAGGACGAACGCTACATCTGTTAGTGATGCGAGCGTTAAGAAATTAAAATTTTCGCAGGTTAAAAGCCATTCATTATCGACGGCATTTTTGCCATCAGTGGATTATTCACCTTCCAACGTTCGTGTTCAAGCCGCTCGCTCTCATACTGCCGGGAAAAACACTTGCTCACCATCTTCAGAGCCAGATAATGCAAATTTAGAAAGCTCTTCTGTTACGCATTCTAGTATGGCAGATTCGCAGAGAACCATGTTTACAGCAAACATGCCGCAGATACCAAAGCCCGTGCAAAGTGAACAGTTGACACAACATTGCGATAGAGTAACACCAACACAATTTCCTTTGACTTCAGTTGCTAGTCCAGCAAAATCATTGGATTATTCATCTTCCGTCTCGCGTAACTCAAGTAATGTACTAACAGACTCCAGTAACACTAGTGATTTAGCCCTTTACAAACAGGCCGCAAGTAAACATGCGAGTGGATTACGTGTCAAAGGCCAGGCTGAAATGGAAATGCAAAGGAATGCATCTCAGACGACTTATCCACACAGAGTTAATCGCAGTGATCCGCAAAAGAACTCTGGAGATACGCGAGATATTCAGAGCACTGAACAGTTTTATGCCGAGTCGAGCTTAACAGGAATGGACAATGCCAATTGTGGTAGCCGAAGGCGCCAGAGAAAAGAAGACAATGTCGGTAGTGAGACTATTGATAAGAACGCCAGCTATTTGCAGCAGCGGCTCCCAGCTTTTAAGCATCATGGGTCTCAGATTTGTGGCGTTTCGAGTTCATATGCAGAGTCGGGAAGCGAGGAAAGTTTGCCATCAAGCTCGTATGAGAGTGATGCAAGCCCATCGGCAGACATTTCGCGTTCATCGAAGCGCAGAAAGCGTGTGAAAAGAAAAAAATCAACCAAATCAATTGGTTCAAGTATGTACGGAGACGACAACACAACTGATGGCGAATCTGTGAATGAAACTCAAAGTGAATTTTCAGATTCATGTTCAAAGAATTTTAATGAAAGTACCTTTAAAAAAACTCAAGCTACTGTTTCGAACCATGTACGAAAAAGGACACAAACAGAGCCCGAGGGCCACAATGCAAAACAACTTTCTTCAAGTTCTATCACCATGCTTAGGACTAGGAAAATAATGTCCACCAGTTTGACATCAGTGAGTTCGTTCGATGAAAACACACGTGCTGCAGGAAGGAAAAACTCAACAGGTTCTAGATGTACTTCTCCTGGCGGTAGTACAGTTGCTAAGGTTTCCAAAATACAAATCCAGTCATTCTCAGCAACTCTACCTCGTCCGAAAAAGGGAAAAGAAAATCTTTCGCGAACTCGTAGATCCGACGATGAAAATGATGGTAGTAAAAGTGGACAGGAAAAATCTCTTAGTATTGAAGAATTATCCCAAATTAATCAATTAACAAAGACATCACCAGTTGATAAAGGTCATTTATCAAAAAGTCCATTTGGTTTAAAATATAAGCCTTTCCAACTGAACAGAAGAAAAAGTAAAAGTCCATTTTCTAGTGAACATGATCAGTCCAGAACACAGAGTCCTACAGGATCTGACAGAAGTTCTGGAGAAAATATTCTTTCTATGGCATTACAAAGGTCATCAGATGTGGATACAACACCAATAATTTCTGACTGTAGATTTGAAAACCTTTTTGATAGGAGTACTGAATCTGTAACTCCTCCATCTCCTAGTGAAAGAACGTTTTCCTCATTGCCAGTATCTCTAGAAATTGTATCAAACTTGGAAGATTTACCACAGATAACTCCAAAACAAGCAAGTATTTTAGCAGATGACTGTCCTGAACATTCAATTCTCAGTAGGGCAGAAGTGGGACCTGGGTGTTGTGCAAGTGATAGTGATAATGTTGATTCATCTAATGCTAATACTAGCGAGTCCCAAATTGACTTGATTGCTTCAAAAACAGGGCTTGCTGCAAATAGAACTAGACCACTATCCATTGTTACCGAGCAAGAAGAACATACTGAAAGCATAAAAGATAAAGGAGAGGATAACAGCCATGACATTTCTTTTGAAACCATTTCTTCATCTTCAGCTGTAGCAAGAACAGTTGAGCAAAGAGATATAACAGAGACAGAGTTTTCTGATATCTCAAAACTTCGCCGACCATCATATGTTATTGCACAAAGAATTTCAGAAGAGCGCTTAGTTTCTGATTTGATGTACCATGCAGAAGAGGAACATTCTGCAGCTACATGTAATCACACAATTTCTCCTAATTATAGTAAGCTAAATTCAGAAAACAAATATAGTTTAGGAATTTATTTCTCCGGTGAGCACAAGGAAGACCTGAATACTAATTCTATAGAGCACCCAACAATAGCACCCCTTGATTCTCAGGAAGATATAACATCTACTAACAGTAAAGAACCAACTGACGATGAAGAAAAGCCAATAACAATGTCAAGACCCCAGATTCCAACAATTTTAAGTTTGGATGATGATGATGATGACTTAACTGAGTTTATGAAAGATAGAATTACTGAACAGAAAGTAATTCAAGTTAGAGAAAATACTCATGAGGGCCAAGAGTCAGGAGATGATGTCTTTATGGAGTCATCAACCAGTTATGAAAAAATTGATGATGGTAAGTAAATATTACTTTGGTTTTTAAAATTTATTTACTAAAGTTTTTAATGAAATGAATATAAATGATAAAAGAAAAGGACATGAATTCTGCTAAAAAGAAAATTTCGTTTATAAATACTTTACTGGCAATATTATTAAAAATATTAATGATAAAAAATCTATGAGACATGATTTATAAATAAAATAATGTATTATCTTCTGCTGTGCAGCAATAACAAATCATCAATTTATTTATATTATAATTTTACCTTTCAAAAGTAGTCCTCAAACATGCAGACTTTGGTCTATCAAGAGAAAATAAGAAAAATGGATGGTATTCCAGCTGTCATTAAAAAATTGTTATTCATCTTCACATTATGCTAAAAGCACAGAATGACAACAAAGTTTTTTTGATCATGTTAATGATATTTTTACACTTCTTTACACTTCAATTTTGCCCAGAACCTAAAACTGTTCTATTCGTTTTCCATTAGTTCTAAACAACTTTGCTAAAATTTTGTTTCTAAATGAAAAATAATTGAGACTTACACATCAAAGAAACAAGGTCCATTTTTTTAAATTCTTACTTTAATTTTCCATGACAGTTTCTTAAAATATGTTTATCTGGCACTGTTCTACATGCTTCTGCTGCAATAATTAAGTATTTTCAATTTAGTAATTATGTATTTTTGGATTATGCTTCAGTATAGGGATAAAGCAAACAAAATCTCTTTCTTTGTTTACACTTGTAAAAAGAAAAGAAAAAATTCTCCTATTGATATTCTTCAATAAGTAGCTTGGAAAACAACTAAACTTATTTTATTTAAAAGTCTTTATAAACTTGTAACTGAAAAATCTTGTTTGAAGTTGAGTGAGAGTGGTTTCAATAAAAATTTTGTAGAAGTCATTGCATCTTTCTAAATAATTTGTTTAACAAAAAAAAACCTCCAGTAAAATGATCACAAATACCATTATCTTAAATAATAAGAAACTTTGTCTTACTTGGATACAAAAGCAAGTCTCAGAGTAAAAACTGATGATCTTGTAAGAGTATTAAAATTAGTCTTGTTTTGTTTTTCAGGCTTTAATCTTTTTATCATATTCAAAAGATTTTACAAGAAACAAAATAGTTAATATTTGTGGAAATTAAATGCTAGCATATAAGTAAAAGGAACTAAAATTGTGTTGTCTGAAGTTTTAAGTTTTTGCTATGCAAGGTGTCATTTAGTTTGTTCATAGAACGAAAACACCAAAACCATTCTGGTTTCATTGTTGTTCAGGAAACTCTTATCAAAGGATGACAAATCAGATGTCTTAAATGATTATTTGCATAAAAGCCTTGGGTTGTTATTCAACTATATATTAGTGACTGATCATGCTTAGATGGATCAAAATTATCTTAAAAATAGAATACTCAAACACCTGCTGGCAAATTTAGATTTCTTATTTATACAATAAAAATTATCCTAAAAGCACCGAAAATAGTCCATTGCAGTCAACTTTAGAACAAAAATTGGGAAGCATTTTCTATTCCAAGATTTTGTTTGGATTCTGCATATTAGTAAAACCTTCAAAAGGAAGTTGTTTAATTTAAATAGGAAACTAAGTTATTATTTCTTTTCATTATTTTTTTTCACTGTGCCAGATTGATTGATACACTAGAATTTGCCATTCTGTCATGATTCAAAACCAGTGTTGTGCCACAACAGAACTACTGACATTCTGACTCATTTTAATTGAGGGTAATTATGAATCAGTGTTTTATACATTTAAATTTTTATCTTTCTTTTGTCTGAGTAGCAAGTGCAATATCAGTTTGTACAATAATACTTTTAAAACTAAACATAAACATGAATCACATTACTGTAAAACCAGCCAAGTTCTCAACTAATTTGTATTCTGAATAATTTAAATGACCCTCAACGAGTAACAAAAGAAAAGCAAATTATTTTTGTAGTGATACTGTTTTGTTGACAGCCATGAAAAATAGCCAAGGAAATTAATCCATTTATATACTGCAAGCCATGTGGCATTTGTAAATCAGTTTGTTTCACTTTGCCTCAATCTTCTAGGAGAAGAGGTGTCAGAAGTTGGCATGTCTCTGTTCAAAACTGTAAAGGTATCTTCTAAATCAATGGTTCAAAATCAAAGGCGGAGAAGTCTTCCTGTATCAATCATATCTGAGCCAATCAGTAATGAAGAATGTTCTTCTGTGAAGAATTATACTAAAAGACCATCATTTGAAACTGAGCAGTACATGAGTGAAAAAACCCTCCAAACACAAATAGTTTCAGATGAATATGATGAGGAACTGGCATTGAGAAAGTCTTCAACTTTTGATGATTTAAGTATTAGTGAGCATGAAGGTGTGATTTATGATGATGACGCACTTGAATCAAAGTACTTTACAAGTAAGGATATGGATATGGTAAGCTCTGGTAGCCCAGTAGACACAACATCTGATTCACAAAGTAACACTCAATTACATATGGATTCATACTCAGTGACTAGTAGTGGTTTCAGTGAACAGGGGCAAGTTTCTATGCCTGAACTTCCTCAAGTTGGAGGTTATCTTACAGCACAAGAAACTGTGGCTAATGGGAAAGCTTCTGAAGCATGGAGGTCTCATAGTGACCCAAGTGGTCAATCAAATGGATCTACACAACTAATTTCCGAAGCAGTAGCAGATGCAGAGCTAAAGGTGTATCGCAACAGTAACAGTGAACCTAATCTTAATAGTGGGAAACTGAAAAATGAGGCAGCGAAGCTTGCAAGACGAATTAACTCTGGTAGCCAACCTGATGGACAATACCCTTACTCCAAAGACATTCAGCCTGACACACAATTGAAGTACGATTCAGCAGTTGAAATTAGTCCTGATGAATTCTATGAAGATGATGAACCTTATCCTAAGCCTTCTAGAAAATCAAAATCTGCTCCTACAACTCCAACTCAAACTAGGAAACAAAAATATTCAACACTTAGTGCAGAAAAGGCACAAATGAAGCTAAGTAAGCTTGCAGCTATGGAGCCCATTCTAGAGACTCCACAAACTACATCAGCAGTAGATCCACTTTCTAAGAAAGTAATCGACAGAAAATGGGCAGTTCAAACTGAATCACCATTAGAAGATAAACGGCCACTAGCAACTGGCTATCAGGAAATTAAACCAACAAAATCAAAACATGTGAGTAGGCTTTTGACAATGCAACAAGTTAATATTCTAATAATGTGAATGCTAACATTAATAATAATTATTGAATAATTGCACAGTACTCCTCCTTAGTTCCTACTTAGGCAATTTATTGCACTAGATAATACATGGAGTAATTTACATAAAATCAGAGAGAGAAAGAGAAAAAAAGAGAGTAATGAGAAAAGAGAAAATGATCAGGGCATTCCCATTAAGTAATTTGTGTGTAAAGGATTTTTAAAAAATAATTAAATTTCTGGAAAATTCCTTGCACCTATTTAAATTTATTTGCAAACAGACTTCTAATCTTCCATCACATTAATCCTGTTACTTTGTTGAGCTATTGGTATCAATAGGCTGGCAGACATTTTTTTAAATTTTAACATTTTTTATGTGCAGCATGATGTTCGAAGACACGTTTTGCAAAACCTGTTGGACACTGAAACATCCTATGTGCTTAATCTTCAGTATCTTGTAACAGTAAGTAGAAAATAACATCATGATATAATCCTTGTACAGTACTCCATACTTACTTCATGTTTCGAAAGGAAGGTTTCACTGTACTACTGTACACACACACACACACACAGTTTTATATATAGCATTACTTTAAAGATACTTTTACACTAGTTTGGCAGTTTCTTGTCATCAAATTTAATTTAAGTATGTACAATATTGATAAACCCAAGAGACAGAGCATAGACCATTGACCCTTTAATGACACCACTTTACCTAAAAGAGCTTGAATATTAAGCTATTATTTGTCAGTGTCAATATGTAAAATAATGTGACAATATACATGTACACAATCACATTTTCCAGCTTGTATTTTATATTTTATTAACAAGCAAAGCTCTTATCTTTTATCACTTACAGTATACTTCAAACCAGCAAAATTTCTTTTTTGCCTATTTTAAGCACCTGATTTTTATAAAAAAAAGCTAGAAGTTAAGTTTTCAATGTAGTATTTACTACAATGTTTTGCTAAAGGTTCATGGCAAAATAGACTGAATTTATATTGTTCATTCTATCACGCTTTTTACTAAACTATGCTAGTGGACTGCATTTTTCAGGGAAGAAGACAATGCTAACTTTTGTTATCTTTGTTCTTCTCCGTCTATTAATAGAATGATCATGTAATCTATTCTGAAAATCACCCCTGACCTCAGAGTTATGCAATACCGTTTTGTTGAAGTGTATACTTGTCATTCCTGCAGTTCCTTTCATTTTAGTCATGTTGATTATATGACAGGCAAGGTCAAAAACCACATATCAAATGAACAGTTACTAATAAAAATTATGTATGAAGTTAATCCATATCCTATCAAAAATTTACCAACACTGCTATTATATTCTTATGAATTGATAAAAGAACACAAATTACCTTTAGTTAACAATCCTTTATTTGGCTTTTAACCCCTTTTCATGTTATGATGCCACCATGCTTTATAAATTTTCTTCTTGATAAGGCAAAATTGCATTGATTTCCCAAAGGGGTTTAGTTTAAGTGTTATAAATTAACAAGCCTTGTCATATTTCACTGGCATTGAAACAAGTCTTCATTGCGATATGTAAGGGATTGCTATATTTTCCTTTTGTCATTAATTTGGAGGTATTTGCTTTAAAACAAAACAAAAAATAGCAGTACACACTCTATTTCAGAATCACAATATATCACTGACTACATAAAATCTTCAATTACTTTTTTTCTTATTTGATTCTTTTTCATTGTTTTTATCAAGAACTGAATTAAAGTTGTTACATTTGGTTTTTTCATCTCTGAAACTAGGTATTCTTGAAGTTTAAATAGAGAACTTACTATAAGGTACCATGCCTCACATAACCCCCACCTTTATGAAAACCTCAACCCTTTAGGTTAACAAAATATTCCTGTAACAGTCATTAAAGCCCAATTAAAGTTAATAAATCTAAAATGGTAATTCTAATATTGTAAAACTTGTGAACTCAGAGTTATTACAAGGAACTGAAGAAGCCTGAAAATGCTGCGCTTGTTGATCCAGCCCAAGTGGAAGAAATGTTTTATCAGATTCCTGATATCCTACTTTGTCACGAGTTCTTTCTGGAGCAGCTGCGAACAAGAGCAAATGACTGGCATGACAAACAGAAAATTGGGGATATTTTTGTAGCATCTGTAAGTATCTAGAACCATTGTTTATAAAAGGAAAGAAAAATATTGCTGCTGTAACTTCCATAGGAATTTCAAACTTTTTTTAAAAAATTTCAAAGATTAATTTCAAACTTGAAACAGATATTAATTTTTCAAAGCCTTGGTAATAACGATTCAAGGCTACATAAAATTACAAAGAATATCCCTGGATTTAAGGGCTGACTTTAAACTGCCAGCCTGAGGATGTTTTCAACATTTTTTGTCGCTGAACAGGGAAACTTATATTCGTTATTATATAAACTTTAAACTTAAATTTAATAATTTAAAAGCCTTTCATTACCTAAAATGCTAAACAAAGAGTGAAGTGTCATTTCTTTTTAGTAGTTTATTCAGAAACTCTTCTTGTTTTGTCGTTACAGTTTACAAAGTCTTTTTTGATGGATGCATACAGTGCTTTTATCAGCCATTTCTTGCAAGCAAGGGCAGCAGTTAGAAGTGCTACCCTAGAAAGACCATTATTTGCAAGGTTTATTGAGGTAAGTTTAACAAACATAAATCACAGATAGTTTACTTATCTTATTCTATGAGAAGCCGGAAGACTGAGTATAATTTCTAACAACTTTTCATATTGTAGAAATATTTAATTGATAATTACTAATAAACCAATCAGTTTGTGTAAAAATTCATTCTTTTTACAGTATTTAATTTGCAAATAAATTGCTATAATGGTGGTTTCAACAAAGCTTGTAATATAGGTAGTGTAACAAAATTCTTTCAACTAGTCTACAGGTCTATATGGTATGATTGCTGTCACTGTATTTGTTAGTTTTTGGTTTGAAATCTCAAATTATTGTACACAGTACAGTCATTTTGGAGAGGGTAAACCTTGAAATTGGATAATAAAAGCCTTCGCATCTTGCTTAGATGCACTGCAAAGGGTTTCTACCATTGGGCGCACAAGGGATCCTGGGTAGACATTGCGGTGCGAAAGTCTACCCAGGGTTCCTGCAGACCTAGAATCTTCTTCTGCCTTTTCATTGATTAGAACTGCTGTCTCTGCAACAGCAGTAATAATGCAATGAATGGATGTACTACAGTTTGATAAGGCACATTGATGATAACATCATTTTACTTTCAAATGAAAGCAATGACATAAAGTAAAACAAAACCTATTTGGTCAAGTCAAAAACTAATGAACTAATTACATATTTCTTCCAGCAATCACTTCGAGAAAAGCTAACCCTTCAGGACTTAATGATCATGCCAGTTCAAAGAATACCAAGATATGTGCTCATTTTAAAGGTGGGTTTTAGCTTTAATTCAATAAGTTACAGCCTAATTAGTCTTCAAATTTTTATAAAAATATTTCTTGAAAGCATTTATTGAATAGTAAATGTGCTGATCTGAAGTATAAAAATGAAGCAGTTTTTATTTCTAGGTAAAAGAAATAGATTCCATACTTGACCATACAACAAGAACAATAACAACCAACAAAATCTTTTAACTATTTAATTATCAGGATTTTTATATACAAAAAGAATATAATTTAAACAATAGTTAGTTAAACTTATATAAACTTAATAATAATATTTTCATTCTGACAAACTGGTCAGGAATGGGTTTTTTTTACCCTTCAAAATTCAGTGATCTCATACTAAATTTAATGTTCTAAAATGACAATTTTCTTTACCTGCAAGTCTGCTTCAGTGATAAAAGAAACACAGAAAACATTTAATATATATTTAATGCAATATTTCTAGTAAGGAAAGTTTCTGTCAACCTAGAAGTAACCATCTGTTCTAACAACTCAACAGTGAAATGAATTAACACATTTGTTTAGAAGTTGTAGTTTTTTGTTGTTGTCGTCTGTAGGATATGATCAAGCATACCCCACATGACCACCCTGATCATGGAAACTTGCAACTGGCACTTGGTGAGATCAAACAACTGGCAGACAGAATGAATAAAGGAGAAAAGGAAGATGACCAAGCAGAAAGAGAAGCAGAAAGGTTACGAGAAATTGAAGCCAGCATTGAAAACATGGCAGATGTAAGTTAGTATGTACACTACTATACACTAGTAGACTTATAAATATAATCACAATGTGTACTGAAATTGCTGCTCCTTGATTTCATACAGTACAAATTTTAACAAACAAATTAATTATTCCTTCATTACAGTTAAAAGTTACTTTCAAAGCTACATAAAAATCCTGACTTAAGTTTATGATGTCTGATCATGTGTGGATGACAGTGAAATAAACATAATTTACTCAAACTTTGTCAATATTTTAAGCTAACAATAAAAAACTGCAGTTTTGCTTAGCACTGACTAAAGCAACCATGAAGCAGTCCATACCCTTGTAACATTTTTTATGTTGGATCTAAATTTGGACTTCGCCTGGTTTTGCTGCATGATTAGCATAGGCTAAAAGTACATCGACCATTCTACCATATATAGGAACCTCAAGTTCAATTCCCAGCCAGGTCTAACACTCTGATCATAATTGAGCATTGCTTAGACCTTCAGCTTTCTCTTATAAAGACATTAAATTGTTTCCCAGTCTATACTGACACTCTTAGAGAGGGGGAGTTTAATCACATTGCTAATAATTATTAATATGTGATTTGTCTTTTTACTATGGGTTATTCTTGATATTTTGAATGTATGCGAGCAGCTGTGATGGACTACATCTAATAACAGCTATCTACCTTCAGTTGTATTATTTGTGTAAAGTACTCGGCAGAGTGTTTAATAACTATTCTGGGCATTTGATTTTCAAATATAAATACAACATTTGATAATATTCTCATTTGAAAATGGAATGTTGATCTCTACAGTACTACTGTTTTCCACTGGACAGGTATAATATTTAATAATTTTATATTACTGGCAGTACACTTCTAATAATTATCTGTTTAACAACTTGTAATTATTTTTGTTTTCAGCTGGTAACACCTGGCAGGAGATCAATTAGGCAAGACCTGGTTGCTGAAGTGGTATGTTTTGAAATAGGTGATTAGTAAACTTATAATAGGAGAATAGTTTGCCTATTGTATCAACTAGCAAAAAACTCAATGAGTGATTTTGCCTGCTAATCAAATGATACAAAACATAAGGGAAAATTAATCAAGCAGAACAAAACAGAAGATGATATTACAACTGATATTATGAAACAAATTTCAAGTCTCAAGGTTTCCTGGAAAGTTGAATTAAAAAAAGACAAGTAACCACTTTCCTGCTATGCAAGTAAAAACCTTCCAGTATTTAATTAATGAACCGACAGAAAATGATAATAGGAGCTGCAGGACCATGAGCTGAAGGCTCATGCTTATCCTAAGCACTTCTTTAGTGTACTTAAAATATCACTCTAGCATCGACTTAACTCAACAAAACATGTCCTCTTATTTCCTATTCCTTCATAATAGCCAATTGATTTGATGGTCAGTCAGTTGTACGTAATTTGAAGCTTATTATTTTACCAAAAGGATGAAAAGCTTAAATTATTATGATTAAATTGAGACCAGCTAAACTTAATTTAAACTAGCTGGATATAAAGACTGGTCACATGCAAAAATGACGGCCAATAACTTAACTTTGAGAGCTGTTTGAAGTGAATTGCTTGATATTTGGTTTTATTTTAGAGAGGAACAATAACAAAGAAAGATCGATGTTTGTTCCTTTTCAACGACTTGCTAATTTGTGCGACTGTCAAGAGGAGAGCAAATGCTTTACGAAGGGGATCATTGAGCTTGTAAGTTGCACATATTTGTGAATAAGCTATTTATGTGTGGAAATAAATCATGTAGCACTATTACGTTGATCTAAAAAAAGGTCTTGTAAGTCTTACTTGCATAAGGTGATTATTGAGAGGTAATTTTTTCAATGTAAACTGACATCTTTTGCTTTCTACACTGTCACTGTTATGCAGGGAATAACCAATGATTAATAATTTTATGTTGATAAAAATATGGTATATGCATTATTTTATGCTGCATTTCAATGTTACTGTTTATCATACTGTCACTAGAGTACAATTGCTCAAAAAAATAACCTTATATACTCTAGGTAAAAACAAGCAAATCATCTTAAGAACAATCTTTTGTCTCAAATGTTAAATTATCAAGATTATCACTATTTCAGTCTATGATTTCTCTTCAAGTTTACTGTTTAAGAGAAAATTACAATGTATATCATATTGTATAAAAATTATTACCAATTTTTCAGGTTTTCTGGTCAATCTGGAACAGAGTTCAATAAATACAAACTCCTTTGGCAATTACCTCTGGAGTATGTGGAAATTATCAAATGTAAGATTTTTTCTAGTAACTATAGACCTTATTCATAAATGGCGGCGGTTTTAATATTCTTTTGTCTTCATTCAAATTAGCCCTGCTAACCTTGTTTTTGGGTTAAACTTTCAAAAGAATATGTTACCCTGAACGAGGCTAGTAGGGCTAATTTGAATGTAGACAAAAGAATATTAAAACCGCCGCCATTTATGAATAAGGTCTATATTGTTAGTGACCTTGAGAATGGTTATCTGTAACTAAAAAGATAAAATAATGAATCCTTTTGTTATTAAGAGAACTCTTGTGACCTAGTTTTATTTTATGACTTTAGATTATTACTAACATAAAAATAATTATAAGGCACTTTTCATAAATGATTATATACCAATGCTGCCAAATATTTAATTGTGTGTGAAAGAAGCTAAAGCTCTATGTTTATGATTATTAGTAAAAAATCTAATGAACTCGGAAATAGTTTTTAATACTCTGGCATAAATGACTTCCCACAAGTGTTTGGGCATCAAAATGTTACAAAACCAAACTAAAAACAGCCCCACATATATACTAGCTTTGCAGTGCTTTTGGGCTGAAGTAATATTTAGTTGTTGGTCAATTATATTTTTTGGCATTGAGAAAAGCCTTAAGGTTACAGGATAGGATAGAGGTGTGTTTGGCAAAAATTACATTTGCACGTACGTCACGTTTAAATGATTTTCCTTAAAAGTGTAGTCCTTTCTAGAGTCAAATAAATGTAGATTCTCGCTTTGTTGGCAGAATTTAAAAAAATCAAATTTTTTTCCTGTTTCAAAGTTAAATTTGCAAAAGAACCTCTTGTCCGCCAACTGTTAACTCTTGCACCTATTTTGGCTAAAAGAGGTCAAAATGTCATTTTTGTAATCCTGAATAGTCATACTTTAAAAGGGGGTCGGGTAGTTTCAAGTTTTTGAGTGGTTCAAATTTGACAGCACTTTTCTTAATAATTCTAGGGATAATTCTATTATAATTCAGTTACAGAAAAATTCCCCACACCCTCTTGAATACATGGCTATTGTCAATGAGCAGTGAAAATTAGGGCAAGTTTGGTTGAAATCAGATGAAGTTATAATCTTTCAAAGTTGTCCAAATACCCAAATTTCTATATGTTAGTAAAAAGCAAACAAAGATTTCGCGGGAATGGTGCTTTCTTAACGCCTCTTCGAAGATAAAGTTAATCTGATTAGGCAGAGCCAAGCACAGACGGGTTGAAAGTTCCATGTGGATTGCCGCCTGTCACATTTTTACCACACATTCTGTTTTATTTATCCTCGTGTACTTTGCACGCCGCATCATCACTTTGTATATTGAAAATAGCAAAAAAAACAGAAAATTAAAGCTTTCATCATATTCTGTAACTTAGGATATAATGACAAGAGGAATATTTCAAGCTATCCCATAAAATTTAAGTTTGGATATATTAACTATTTTATAACATGCTCCTTAAAACTACTTTGCTCCTTGCACAGCATGAAAGGAAAACTCAGTTAAACACCAACACTTGTAAGTGGACTGAAGATGAATGAGTTGGTTTTGCTGTTGGGTGTATTTTCAGGGGCTTTATATTTTTCAATTAGACCTTGAAAATAAATGTGCTTTGCACTAATGTAAACAGTCAATTATAGTACCTGTAGTCAGTGATAGTATGAGCCCAAGACATCTAATTATTTAAGTATCACTAAAGAAAATATTTTTATTTAAAGTCTGTTATTCTGGGAAAGAAACAACAGTTTTTGCTACAAGGGAAAAAATAGATTTCTTGTAAATTGGTTGGTCAGAATGCAGATTATGAGTCAGGTGAACAATTTAACCTATTAGATGCCACTCCCTGTTTATAAGATGAAGTTTGATTGTTGTTATGTTGTATTTGAATGACTGACAGCATCACCAGACTTGGGAAGAAGAAATAGTATTGAAAAGCAGCTGGAAAGACTTGACAGTGATATGTCTACATTGAGTCAAATTAGCTCTTTGGCCGACACTCTTGACATTCAACATCAGGTAATAAAGTGTTATGGGTGTTTTGTGATAGTTGCTAAAGAATCTTTGATATAGCTTTGCTGTTTGAAATTATTGGTATAACGTTAATAGCAAAAAGTAATTAAGATTAATATGCTAATTTACAATAATAACTTAATAAACTACATTCTTTGAAACTCACCTCCAGGTTAATAAGACAGGCTACCCAGGGGCTATCGGGTACAGCCTTTGAGCTATTTTAAATTTTTATCATTAAACTGGATGTCTAGCTTTTTATGCCAAGAATATTTACTGTGTCCTAAACAACCCTAATCTTTTAAAGACCCCCTTTAAAAACACTGACTTAAAGAATAGTAAGAGAAACATTTGGAATTATTTTAAAAACTTAGATGATAATTTGTCCAAGGTGTCTGCACTTTCTCTATCACCTACTACTGTACATTGGTTGACACTGAGCTAATTAGTGCAAATAGTGCCATAGTGACAAGGAACTTCAAACCTTGGACAATAAACTTAACTTTTTTATTTTAAAATAATGCCAAAACAGCAAATTAAACACTCAGAAAATTTGTTATTAATATCTAATATAAAGAAAGATATGGTGTAATAATACATTTTATATATATCAAGTGTCAAAGTTAATTTGTTCTAACTAGTATCTTATGGGCTAAAAGAGGATCACGCGAAAGTAGGGAAATTCCACTGTTGCCCACAAAAAGGTCTGCAAGGACATTAATAGTATTAATGCCCCGGGCAACAATAACTGGAAGTCATACATACGTCATGTGAAAATCTGACCTTTATACCAAAAGTTTTTTTCCAGTGTTTTTTAATTTTGCCAATTGAATTTTCAAAAACAATGGAGGAAAAGGAGTCAAAACATTACCTCCAGATTTTCTTACCAGAGTTACATTGAAATAGATAAGTTAATAGAAGAAAAAGATTCAAAATCAACTAAAAATTCAACTAAACATGCAGTGAAAATTCTAAAAGAATTTTGCATTGAAAAAAGTTTCCAAATGAAATTTGAAAAATAATCTTTTCTTGTTCACTGTTTTTTTGTTCACTTTGACACTTGATATATGATAATAAATCACTTATTTACTGGGCCCGAGGGAAAGCAGTATGTTTTGTTATTCCGGGACAGATGATGTTTCCCAAGGCGAACCTTGGGCCCAGTAAATAAGTGTTAAATAGTGCATATATATATGCATTACTACAAAGAAATAAAATTGGGGTTTTCATGTGATTCATAATCTTTCTCCTACAATTTTATCATGTTGCAATTAAAACCATTTGGGTTTTATGTGTACAAAATGATCATGAACCTATAAATTATGAATTTTATAATATTTTTTCCTTCACTAACTTTAGGTTTTAGCCACTTCAATCAGAGATCTTATGAATGATGTCAGTAGACAAATCCAAGACAAGAATATCCCAGTTCCCCCAAATATATCTACCAA
>JAOEHV020514725.1:0-20282 GCA_025447995.2 Isaurus tuberculatus
GCATCTATCGAGTTATGGATGCACTTGTTAAGTTTGGAGAGCACTCGAGAAGCTAGAGAAGCACTCGGCTTCGCCTCATGCTACTCCACCGCTTCTCTTGTGCTCTCCAAACTTACCGCGTACATCCATAACTCGATAGAAGTACACTAACCATGGACCATTTCTTAATTAAAAGATTTCAAAAACCGGCATTTTGAAGTTGACAAGCTTTCAAAACAACGTGTTGTAAAGTGAGCATGAATTTCGTCACACTTCTTGAATTTACTGAATAACATTGTGCAAAACTTTCCTCTTCAACGAAAATTTCTAAAGATTGCCTCGCTGGTATATACTAAAACACTTATTCTATTTCAATTTCAGTGGATAACTTGGCTTAATGAATATCTACCTTGCGCCTTCGGTGCTCAGTAGATATTCTGCCACTATCCACCTCAATTGAAATAGAATAAGTGTTAAATATTAGCAGCTTACTGCATTACCTACATCTGATCATAGAATCACAAATACAAAAAGAAAATGCATTGTGTCCTTTCATAGTCTTTAAGAGGTTATCAACAGTATTTTGACAGACAGTACTTGTATTGCTGCATCTAATAAAACTATGATGTGTCACAACAGCAAGGCCACTTTATCAAAAATACTCCTGAATTCTAGTTTGTCGCTTTTCTATGATTCCTAGCTTTAAAAACGGTAAATGGTCAGGATTTAAAACCTCAGTAAAACAATTTTTTAATAGGAAATGCTACAGGACAGCAGGAAAAAGGCATTATATCATAGCAGGAACAAATTTACATTTTGGTCCCTAGATTTCCATTGTAAAATCTGGAATATTGTTGGACCCTATAACATTAGATTGGGGTTCTGTTTCATACATTTTACTGTAGTATTCACTGGGACCCAGAATTGTTATCGTAAAATCAGGGATATTTTTTAATTGAGGATCGTAAAATCTGGGCTCCGCTGTACTAAATTCCAAAATTTTCTGGGGGACCATGCCTTCAGACCCCCCTTGGAGACTTCAGCCTTTAGCCCTTGCCATAACCATGGTCTCCATCTATAGTTTATTCAATTCTCTGACTCCTACTCAAAATCTATTTGAAACCCCTGTTTTTTTTGCCTGCATTTTGTTGTCAACAAATTCTAAGGTGAACTATAATTTATTTACATTTTCAGGGTTCAGGGGCCTCAGTAGTGAATGAGGATGAATTTAGAAGTTTGCAAGAAAATACCAACTGTAAGTACTTTAGATTATTCTCATCAGCCCTTGGGTAATTTTTTTTTCAGGACTTCCTGTTGAAAGGGCTTATAGAGAGAAGAGCTTGCCCTCAATAGGAGAGGTGCTCATTAGAGGAAGCTAACTTTTTTAATTTCTAGGCAGACAGGAAAGTAGTACTTCACTAAAACTATAAACACCAATTGCTCTATTTATGTACAGTATATTTTACTTGCCTAAAATGTAATGGAACTAAAGATAAAGTTGTAGCAAAAAAAGACCCTGACATAATTTGTTTACAATCTTTTTCAAGTTTTAATGACTTACTTTTTTATCAATTTTATGTGCATCAACAGACAGAGATATCAACTGACTTGGTGGCTTAATGTAGTGCATTCATGATGAGGATGATATTAACCATGACTATGAAGTTAACCATGACCGTGACCATTACCATGAACATGATCATGACAATGAACATGACAATGACAATGATATTGATGATGACCATGACAATGTTGACATTGACCATGATCATGACAGTGACGTTGACTATGACCATGACAGTGATATTGATGATGACCATGACAATGTTGATATTGACCATAACCATGATCATGACAGTGACGTTGACCATGATCATGACAATGACATTGACCATGACAATGATATTGATGATGACCATGACAATGTTGACATTGACCATGATCATGACAATGACATTAACTATGACCATGACAATGATATTGATGATGACCATGACAATGTTGACTTTAACCATGACCATGACAATGTTGACATTGACCATGATCATGACAATGACATTGATGATGACCATGACAATGATATTGATGATGACCATGACAATGTTGACATTGACCTTGACCATAACCATGACAATGACATTGACCATGACAATGATATTGACGTTGACCATGACCATGACCATGACTTTGACCATAGCAATGATGTTGACCATGACCATGATGACAATGATAACAAGGACAACAATGACAATGCAACAATGATGATGATGATTATGACAATGACAGCGAAAAGATAATTTTTCATCAATACATTTAGCCCTTAACTTTCCCTGGTTTCTGTGAAGTTCTGTGAAGAATTCCCAATACAAACTCTTTAAGTGCTTTTCAAATACTTTTTTTATGAATTTAGTTACTGCTAAGGAGTTGCCAAAACTACTGAAGAGGTATTCACAATATGCTAGTGCAGATGACAAGAATGGCCTTACAGTCAGTCAGTTCCTTCACATTCCTGAGGTCACTACATGTTCCATAATGCCGAAAGCTGTGAGGATTTTTTTGGACAAAGAGACAGGCAGATTGCCTGTGAAGTCTTTTGTTGAACTTTTATCCATCACGAGCTCTAGAAGTAACCTGGAGGAAAAAAAACAATGTAAGTAGTTGATAAAGCAGGAAACAACCTCTTTCCTTTTAAGTGCTCAACTAAAGGAAGTGAATATTATTTAAATAGGGATTTCATTGTGGGGGCAAGGTTGGCGCAGTTGGTAAGATCTATGCCTTCCAACCACAAGGTCCCAGGTTCAATTCCTCAGCTCTACCGAAAATTGAACATTTGTGTGACCTTCTTTTCCGCCAAAGCTTACTCAGCTTTTCATCCTTACAAAGTCAGTAATTGAGTACCAGCTTAGGCTGGGAGCTAACCTGAGATGGATTAGTGTCCCATCCAGGGGGAGTCAATGACTCGCATCCACTTAACACTACAGAAACCGGAGATAAGCGCCGGCCCCATTGGCCACTAGGCTCGTAAAAGGATTTAGCTTTAACTAAGGATTTCATTATTTATTTTTATTTTTTTAAATTTTGAATATCACATCCACCATTTTTTACACTTCACAAGAAACAATAAATGGTTACTTTATGGGGTTTTTATCACCAGTTAATTTTAACCTGGAGTTATCTAAGTTATGTGTAACAATCGTTATGATCTTATATTTTACAGTTGTGTTCAAGGTGTTCGATACTAATAATGATGGCTATCTCTCATATGATGAAATGTTTGGTATGTACAGAACATTAACTGGTCCAGTGATGACTGACGATCAAATTCTTCACATGCTTGCTGCCATCCACAACAGAAATAAACTCAAAAAACAAGGACAGCTGTCTTTTGATGAATTCTGTCAGGTATTAAAGATCTTTATAGTTAGCTAAATCCTTGTGCAAGCTTTTTAGTGCATTGGACTACTTCTTCTTCCTTTGAAGCAGTTTTGAGGTACCAAAGGTTAAAATGGTTTGGTCATTTCGGATCAATTGCTGTATGATCCTTGAGGTAGAGGATGCAACAAGAAGAGGTTAACCTAAGAAGCTATTTTGTCTGGTGATAGGGTCTTTGAGTTGAGTGACACAAAAAATTGAGGACAGCTGTAAAAGTCTAGCCCCCTGGAAAGGGGAATTAATTCAAGAAGTAGTAGGATGTAGTAGCATTATACAGCAGTAGCAGCAGTGTAGTTGCAGTAGCAGCAGCAGCACTAGCAATAGTAGTATTTCTAAGTTGATGTTTGTATTGAACCTCAACAGAACCACTCCTGAACCATCCAAATGTTTTGCATAATTTATATAAAAAAGCCAAAAAGTAATAATCTCAAATATTTCTATTCAATTTTGTCAGTCATTAGGGTTTGAAATAATGTTCAGAAAATATCAGTAATAATTTTGCGAAAAACGTTATGTCCATACTACTTTAACTAGCTTCTGGTTGTGCACCATTCTACACTCCCCTGCCTCACTAAATCATTATTCAAAAAAAGATTTTGGAAAGGGTATAAGTTATAGGACGTCCAGAAAAAAGTTGTATCCTCAGACCCACTTTTTCTTCTTCCTTTATTCGGCATATGGGGGCGTAGTTGGTGCAGCTGGTAAGATCTATGCCTTCGTACCACAAGGTCCCAGGTTCGATTCCTTGGCCCTGCCAAGATTTGAACATTTGTATGACCTAATCTTTTCCGTCAAAGC
Source organism: Isaurus tuberculatus (assembly GCA_025447995.2). Classification (NCBI taxonomy): domain Eukaryota; kingdom Metazoa; phylum Cnidaria; class Anthozoa; order Zoantharia; family Zoanthidae; genus Isaurus; species Isaurus tuberculatus. The sequence goes on from JAOEHV020514725.1 coordinate 4,210, forward strand.
TTACTCAGCTTTCTATCCTTATGAGGTTGGTAAATGAGTACCAGCTTTGGCTGGGAGCTAACCTGCGATGGATTAGTGTCCCATCCAGGGGGAGTCAATGACTCTCATCCGCTTAACACTACGGAAACCAGAGATAAGCGCCGGCCCCATGGGCCACTAAAACAAAAAAGTTAGCTAAAAAACAAAATAAAGGTTTTTTTCTTAGCCAGCAACACCTGTTGTAATTTAGAAGCTTCTGATAGCCCTTAACTCTAATTATGTTACATCTGATGACTTAAATCTTAGTGTGGGTATTAAAAGGGTCTTGGATGAGTGATTTTCAGCACGATGGACAAAGTTCCCTAGCACCTGTGGAGGCCCATATGCAGGGGGGTGCACGTGCGTAAAGGTCCCCAAAAGTCCATTCGATTATAAAAGTAATGAATAGATATTATATATGTTAGATACAATAAGTTTGGCATTCTAGATTCCGTTGTTAGTTCACATTTTCATTTACCCTGAGATAATGATGAAACATATTTGCTTATGAAAACAGTGTATCCAGCACAAAGAACTTTTTTCTCTTACTTTTCCAATTCTTTTTAAGGAGAGAAAAATGTGTCCGAGGGTTGGGGGGGAGAGGGTTGGTCCCAAAAAATTTTGTTTGCACCCCCCAGCAAAATTCCTGTGTACGGGCCTACCATGTAATGGTCTGTCACAAAATACTGTATGTTCTTTTCACATGTGAAGTTTTACATGTATCAGTATTAATTTTCATTACTAATGAAACTGTATATTAAAATGTATGTGTGCTTTTTTGTAACTTCTGTTCTTGCTTAAAATTGCAGCTAGCATCTGATAAGGAGTTTGAGAGGCTGTTTACAGTAGACCTACAGTTACCGCCATGAATTCAGAGCACTTGGTATAATGTACTGGATATAGAGCATTGGGTCATGATCAAAACTATCATTCTGCCAAAGGAAAAGCTTTTTACTTCAAATGCCTCTCCCATCATATGAAGCTTAATCCATTTGAATTGGAGAATAATTCATTGTAAGCAAGCAGCCATCGGAAGCTGGTACTTGTTTGTAGTAAACAGTTCTTACCCTGCTTGGACCAGACACTTACCTATCGAAGATTGGACCCCAGCAGGGGCGGATCCAGGAATTTGAATAGGGGGGGGGGCACAGCGAGTGCCAAAGGCGCAAGTTTTCTAGGGGGTCTGGGGGCATGCTCCAGAAATTTTTGAAAATTTGAGTCTCTAAAATGGCTATTTCCAGCATTTTGCGACAAATTTTGTATCATTTGAGAATAATTTCTTGCTCGAAAACTTTGTTCAAATAAAGAGTTTAAATCAATGGAATACATGGTGTTTTTGTAAAAAAAAAATTCAAAAGGGGGGGCCCAGGCCCCCCCTTGGATCCGCCACTGCCCAGTAAAAGTATTCATCTGTACACCTTGAACTGACACTTCTCTTATGGGACACTGATCTAAGATGTTAGCCCCCCTGAACAAATTTGTACTGATTTATTCTACTCCACATACTTGCCAACCGTCCTGATGTTATCAGGACAGTCCTGATTTTTGACCTTTTCAAAACCTCCGAAAATCGGGATGTCCTGATTTTCCAGAATTTCAGCCAGTAACAATTCTGGTTTTTAAAATAATATTTCCATGTTTTTTCTCTGCAAACTGAGAAGAAATTTACTTTATCGATGCAAACTGAGTGCAAAATCAGGAGTACAAGAAGAAAATTCAAAAATTTTCTGGGGGGGCATGCCCCTGGACCCCCCTAGAAAATACTTGGGCCTTTGGCACTCACTCAGCCAGAAATGAGAATGGTGAAAATGTCCTGATTTCCAAATATTTACAAGTATATACTCCATCATATCTTAGCCCTGGAAAAGAGCTGATACTCTTTCATACAATCAGGGATCAAAGTTTGCTACCAATGGGTCACATGTGACCAGATTTTGCTAAATGCAACCAAAACAATAAGTTTGATCACATACAAATTGTAATGTGCTTCAAGAAGTCTGTTGGTAAAAACATTGGTTTATATGTGTTCCTGAGACAGTATCACTATATCTTTTCTCAGATAGGTGTAAATAAAAATCTTGTTTTCAGTTCTCCTCTTCTGTCTTTTACGGTATTTGCCGAGCTATTTTTGTTGAGAACTGCACAGTTAACACTCTCCCCCCTTTGATGTCCTTGGACCTGTGCTTCACAATTGGTCATGAAAACTATGCCTATAGCTACTAAGTTCTTGCCTAGATATTATTAAGAAAAAGCTTTGCATTTGGCTTAGGGTGGCGTGGTTGGTGCAGTTGGTAAGATGTCTGCCTTCCAACCCCAAGGTCCCACGTTCAATTCCTCGGCTCTGCTGAAATTTGAACATTTGTGTGACCTTCTTTTCAACCAAAGCTTACTCAGCTTTCCATCCTTACAAGGTCGGTAAATGAGTACCAGCTTCAGCTGGGAGCTACAACTGCGATGGATTAGTGTCCCGTCCAGGGGGAGTCATGGACTCTCATCTGCTTAGCACTACAGAAACCGGAGATAAGCACCAGCTCCAATGGGCCAGTACGCTCGTAAAAGGATTTAGCTATTAGCTTGCATTTGGCTTGGTGAGTCACTTGTTGAAGACTGAAAAAAAATGAAATGAAGTTTTAAACTCTCGGGCCCTTGATTTTTTGCTTATACCCAGGAAACTTTCTGGATATTTGTAATCCCTTAGTAGTACAAACCGTGTAAATACTTCAAGCCACTAAAACTAGCACTAAAAGTCACAATGTTAATAATCTTTTTAGTTTGAAATAAGTTTTTATTTCTTAAATAACAAAATACTTAGTGATTAAATATTAAATAAATAAATACAAAAATACATAGTCATAAATATAAAATTAATGATAATTACCAATTTTAACAATAAAAAATTGTGCTTGTGTTCAAAATTTTGAAACTTTAACTAAAGAGATTTGGTCGTCTTCACATGTTCCAGATGAAAGGACCTTGTTTCTCTCAGAACAGAAAAAAGTATTTCACCTCATAAATATGATTACAAACTTCTTTAACTTCCATACTTATGAATGAGGTCTCTGTAGTCTTAGCTCATACCTAAAACGACATGTATGGGAGAATCTGCTGATAATTTGAAAGGTTAAGAAAGGGAAAATAAGTTACCTAGTCTGATTTTAGTGGGAAAGGAACAAGAGCAAGTTGGAAAGAAATCTTCCTTAGCATCCCCTAGCAACTAACTAAGGCCTTTTTTAGCACACTGTACAATGCTGGATTGTTTAATTGTTTAGTTAAAATACACAAACAAAAAATTGAGGCTAGGGTGATATAAGTTTAAGCCAAACTTAAGTAATGTGCCACATTAAAAAATTAAAATGTTGTGACTGACTTAAAATGTAAAACCTAGGACATTTCGTTAAAATACTATAACCTTCAGCAAAAAGTTAAAAAATGGTATCCAGATGTAATTGAGAAGCTTTAAAGAAGGCAAGAATCCCTTGTGGACTGGCTAAGATTTTATATATTTCAGAAATTTGTATATGGTTGTTAATTGAGTAATGTGCATTTGTTTGTTCAACTGTTGAACAACAGCTCATACTTATCTACTTTCTTGTTTGAACCAAAAACGTTTTCAGGTTTAATCAAGACAAAATGGTTTCTCCAAACAATATGTTAGCTAGCCATTCCAAACTTCATTTCCCTAACTCTTTCATTTATTTTTTAGAACTTTCTAAAGAGGAAAAAAGAAGCTAATATTTTGAATGTTCAAAACATCAGCTTCCTAGTTTACTTACAGTTCTGATCAAACATTTCAACTTAGAGTTGACCAGGGTCGTAGCCAGCGTCAGGCAGGGGGGGCAAATGCCCCCCTAAATTTTGGACCGGAAGTAATTTTTTGTATATTAAAATTTTATAAAACATTTTTTATAATATTCTGCTAGCTGAATCTTCTTATGATCGCTATTCAGAACAAAAAAGGACCTAAAAAACGTCTGTAGCAAAGCAACTTGAAATATTTTCGTTTCTTGAAAATACCCCCTCTAAATTTTGTGTCTGGCTACGGCCCTGTTGACTGAATCATGTGTTGAGTGCTTATAACCTTGCCATCAAATTAAACAAAGCTTTTGATGTTTATAATCAAAAAGTTGAATAAGTGAAGCTTATAATCTTATATTAAAATGTCAGTTTAGGTGTTTTACTAGTAAATGGAACTATTGTGGTAAAATAACATTTAATCACTCAATTACTGATGTGGAATCAACATCATTGAAACTGGGGATGAAGAATCGCCACCAAGCACTACGCTTGTTCCAGACCAGGGTCTCAAAACGGAACTTTCGTTTCTTTAACAGCCCGACTTTAAGTATTCTGAAAAAGTCCCTGACAGATGTAGCCCTGCGACCAGCATCGTAGAAATCCACCAAAGACATATCAAGCAGCAGAAGGGTTGATTGGAAGATGAAGAGAAGAGCAATAAAGATAAAGATAAAAATTACTGGCAAAAACATGGTGAAATGTAATCCCAGCTCTTGACATACTCCAGGTGGGAGCTGGTAAACAGCTTTCATTAGGATGTCATAATCTTTAGGTGGCTTAGTTGCGGCGTATTTCATAAACGGTGATTTGTATGGAGCCTTGGGGAACAGTATATCCTTAATGTAACCTGTGTCATTGATAGCACTTGAAACACAACTCCAAAACGGAAAGAAGGTCAAATATGCAGCATAGATCAGCCCGAAAAATGCATATGCCAGAAAAATATAATAATATGAGTAGTTGCGACGACCGACGCAGTTGTTAGTGAACGGGCAGTGATGGCACATCATTTCTACACACGTGTCACACCAACTGCAGTGATGCGTGCCAAAGCTTCGAATTCGTTCACATTTGGCGCACATTTCATATCTCTTGACATTGCTCCTGTTCTCCAGGTATTCTTTCTGTGTCTGAGGATATCCGGGCTTGATGAACACAGCGGCGTAATAGTTGAACACGGCGTTTGACCACATGTACAAAGTGAAGCAAATGTGGAAGACACCCTGCCATGACACAAACGGTTGCTCGACGTGTAAATACAAAAATAGATCGAAGAACAAGTACAGCTTCGCTGCAAGTAGAAAACTAACGGGAACCAGTTGCATATAGCTAATTGTGCTTTGAGCTGGAAGCTTCTTCTTTATGCTAGGGAATATTCGCGGCAGAATTTGAAAAGCCACTACCCCAGCAACCACCACAGCAACGAATACAATCAACAACGCAGCAACCAACGCCATTTTGGTTTCTTCAAAAAATGCAGATCGTTTTCCGATGTCTTCCGAGATAAATTCGTCGCTTCCGGAGATAAACCGAGGTCTTTACCGGTACTCGTACTTAGTCTTGCCCATCCGACAACAGTTAAAGATGGCGTTAGTGTGGATGATAATAGTCGGAGTTGGTTTAATTCAAAGTAGTTTCGTGATCAACAGTTTTCAATCACTCTTTGTGAAGCAAAAGAAGAAACCATTGATTAAGAAATTGCTTGGTGTTCTTTCTGTCACTCCCATATTGATACTGCTTGCTTCTGAGATAGCATTTTTCTTTTTGATTTATTTACCAGCCGAAGTTGCTAAGCCTTTTACTTCATTAGAAGGATTGTTCTACGTCGTAGTTGCCTGCTATTTATGGCTTAACGTTGTGTTTAACTACCTCGCCGCGGTTTTAACTTCTCCAGGTTATCCAGAGACACAGCAAGAACTGGAAGAAGACGGACTTCTTGATGAAGAAGTGCAAAATTTCTGCAATAAGTGCGACCGTATTCGAGACAAAGACACGCATCACTGTAGCACTTGTAAAACTTGTGTCCAAATGATGTCACATCACTGTCCCTTCACGAATAACTGTGTTGGGCTGAACAACTTTTCATATTTTTATCTCTTTTTATTTTACTGCTCGCTGGGGTTGGTTTTCGCCGCATTCCTCACAATTCGTCCTTTTAAAGCCTGCTGGATGTACAAGCCGTCCAAATATGGTTACACTCTTGGTAAATGCAAGGATTTGGGAGAATACACCGTGATGTATATACCTGTGATGTTCATGCTCGTTTTTATGGTCCTAGTGTTTACTGGTCATACATTTCTACTTATTTTAGACATGGCTCTTATAGATTTTTTAAAAGTTTTTCGTAACACAAATTCAATGAAAAGTTTTATGACTTTTCTTCTTCACTCGACTTTTCAAAGACCAAAATTGCGGTTCAAAAAGTTAATCTGGTACCGTCGGGAGAAGTGGTGGAACTTCCTTTCACCAAGCTTTAATGATATACCAGAGCTTTTACCACCAGATATATTTTTAGTGTAAACCAAAACCAAAAAGTGACAGGAAGTGGCTGGATAGATGTGTTAATTACATCCTTTTACAAGCCTATTGGATCATCTTACCTCCAATTTCTTTAGGTTTAAAGAAGTAGAATCTTTGACTCTGCTTTGATGGAACACTATTGCCACAAATTACCTGTAAGTGCTTTGTTTCAAACACTTAGATTTGTGGCATTGTGGAAAGCAGAGATCTTGCATATTTCACCAAACTCGCCACTGCTTTAGCACTAAGGCCGGCATATGTTGCAAAAGCTAGACCTAATTTTGTTTTTTACATTTTACTATACGAATGCTATAAATGTGAATAAATGCATATCTCATTGAATGGTAGTTTTATATATATTTGTTATAAATGCAGGCAGCATTAAAAACAGCATTAACATTTTATGCAGGCATATCTTTGCTAACATCATTTTTTACAACCTGCTTTATTAGCATGGAATTCTTGGTAGCTAGTTACGTCTGTGGCTCCAGATTGGAGCATGGGCCATTGAAAAATACTCTCCATTGTCCTCCGTGCTTTGCAATTCTTGGTAGGAAATGGACTAAGTCAGATGAGATTTAAGGTGAGATGTACTGCTACCCTTCCCCCCTCCCCTCAGGCCGAAGGAACTACTGAGCAATATTCTTAAAGTTAAGCTGATTTCAGCCTCAATCATCATCATTTCTCCTTGTCCCCTTCGAGACAGAAGGCTTCAACAATGCTTTTATGACTCTGTTTCTAGCCACTGATTGTGCCTCGCCCCATCTAAGATTAATCCCGGCTAGTTCAGTCATGACTGTCTTGCGCAAAGTTGATATACGGTGCTCTCGTTTCCTTTTGTTAGGTGCTGTCCATCGGATTGCTCTTTTAGGGATACTATATTGCTCAATTCTGAGAGTGTGGCAAAGCCATCGCAGGCGCCGCCGTTTGATTTCAAGCAGGACCGTATTTACACGATTAAGCGCCGCCCCCGAATAAGCGCCGCACCAGTGAGACGAAAAATTAAATAAGCGCCGCCCCCGAATAAGCGCCGCACCAGTGAGACGAAAAATTAAATAAGCGCCGCCTCCGAATAAGCGCCGCCCTCGAATAAGCGTCGCCCCCGAATAAGCGCCGCCCTCGAAAAAGCACCGCCCCCGAATAAGCGCCGCCCTTGAATAAGCGCCGCCTCCGAATAAGCGCCGCCCTCGAATAAGCGTCGCCTCCGAATAAATGCCGCCCCCGAATAAGCGCCGCCCCCGAATAAGCGCCGCACTAAAAAACACGAAAATTAAATAAGCGCCTTGGCGCTTAATCGAGTAAATACGGTATGCTACTGCAATTTGTTTTCTTGTTAAGTTCTACATTGGGTATTTTGTTTAGCTAGAATATTCCACAGCCCCTTATTTTTTCAGCCTTAGTACTGTTATAAAATCAGTGTTCTTATGTAAAAAGAGTATATCACTAGCGTAGCTGGTTTCTGTTGGAGAAATCGAAAATCTCATTTAACAAAATGGAGCACCAAAATTACTTTAGTAACGGGATTCTAAAACCACAGCACTGCAGGCGGGATAAAGATTTATGTTAAAATTTAAAAAAATCGTTTAAAATAGTTTTTTTAAAAAGACTCTTTTTGTGTTTCTTGGAGATATGATCGCTATCTTTTCGTGCTGAAAATCTATGTCCTTCGCAACGCTCAACCCTAAAACTAAAAGATCTTAACAACAAATAGAAGATAAAAATCATCAAATTTTTAGCCTCGGTTACTGCAAATCTTGCGTTTTGATTGGTTCTCTCAATGTCGATTATCGACTCATATTCGATATGACCGTTTATGGAACTGATGCATAGCTGAAAAATTTTTCTTGGGAAGCTTGTTTTCCATAAAATTTCCATGCTTTCCAAATGTGATGAAATGTAATAAACAATTATTCTACTCGCGCTTGCTGAGGTAAAATGAGAAAATAGCCAACTCGGGCGATCGGTGTTTCGCGCCTTTTTGGCAATCTAACACTTTTTAGTAGAAATCTAGTCGCTAAGTATCGCAAATGCTGTAATCTGATTGGCTCTCGTGTTCGCTATCTGTCAGGCAATAGATAGTGTCCATGGGATAATGCCCGGATGTAAACAAACAATCCAATATGGCGTCTTGACATAACTCGCCAGGATAAAAATTATTTATAAAAGGTAAACATTATTTACAAATTTGGTAAAAAACAAACGTTTTCGAGCATTAGCTCATCTTTAGGTTAAATATAATTATTTTAACAAGTTATTTTAACCTGAAGATGAGCTAATGCTCGAAAACGTTTGTTTTTTACCAAATTTGTAAATAATTTTTACCTTTTATAAATAATAAATATGGCGTCTATTTCTTGGTTTTCAGATGCGTTTATGGGGACAATTTGTAGCTTCCATATGATAAACAATTTCCAGATAAAGCAAAGCATCAACGAAATATGATGTAAAAATTTTCAATGGTGAGAAAAAAAATAATTGAAGCATCAGTTTAACAAGTTTCATTCGGCAGGCAGTCGACCACGTGAAAACTGTGTTTTACTTACTTACTTACTTACTGCCCGTAACACCTTTGGCGTGGCGGTAACGAGGTCTCTCCATCCCTGTCTGTCACTGGCCAGCTGCTGGAGTATACCCTAACTTCTCTTCTGCTCCTTCATCTCTGCCTCGACCGTACGTCGCTATGTGATTTTGGGCCTCCCTCGTTTTGGTTTGCCTTCTGGTGTCCAAAATAGGGCTCTCTTGATTATGCTGTCTGAGCCCCTTCTTAGTACGTGGCCCAACCACTTTCAGCGTCTTCTGGTGGTGATGGTGGTCATGTGATTGTGTTGGCATCTGTTGAGAAGGTCCTGGTTTGAGATGGTACTTGGCCAAAATATACCCTCAAGATCGTTCTCAGACACTCTGTGTGGAAGGTTGATAGCTTGTGTAGGTTACTCTCTGTCATTCGCCAACACTCTGATCCGTACAGCAGGATGGACATGATACAACTGTTGTATAATTTCAGCTTTGTCCGGATGGTGTATCGGCGAAGTCCAGGTCCTCAAGTGTGGTAAACATTCCCTATCTGAAGCCCCTCGGAATGTCTGATGTTGTCTGTCTCATCCCCGGGGTGGGGGACTCCAATAATATCGTAAGGCGGGGATGATCGTCGGAAATTTTCAGAAATACCCCTAAAAGATACCGGAGTCTTACGAAGGTGGGCGTGGCAATAAAAGACTTTTATCCCTAAAAAATACCAGCTAAAAATGAACAAATTTATAATTTTTAAGCATTTTTTATAGTTCCAGAGACGTCAACGTCAAACAACTTCTATTATTATCGTAAAAAGATACCCTAAAAGATACCAGCTTAGACTTTAAACCTTTTATAGACACCGTAAAAGATACCAGATCCCTGACTTTGACAAAGTCAATGCAGGGGTGTAGCCAGGATTTTTCAAAGGGGAGTCACACTGCGTCAAAGTGAGGGTGCTCACCAGACTGTCATGTCGACCTCCACGCCGTGTTTCAGCTTAATGTGACATGTTTCGGATGAGCAGTGAGAGTAGTGGGAAGGACAAGCCTACAAAATAGCTTCTAGATTAGTTCAGTTTTCATTGCTTTTTAACTATGGCCAAGATATCGTCGTGGCGTTTTCGCCACCTGTTGTAGGTCGTTTGGTTAAAAAAGGCTTACAAAAAGGAAGGGGGGGTCATGGGCAGCCCAGGATCCTCTTTCCCCCCCCCCATGGCTACGCCCTTGCAATGCATCCTCGTCCTGGTCTGAACACTGCCTGGTCTTTACGCAGCTTGGCATCTGCAGCGCTGGATATCCTTCTAATGATGATTTTAGCCATGATTACTTGGGATGGAAAGAAGTGCTATGCCTCGCCAAATGTTACAGTTGTTCAGGTTAACTTTCTTCGGTATTTTGATGATGATTCCATGGTCCCATTTGTCTGGTATGATGGTGTTTTCCCAGATGTCAAGAAAAATTGGCTGTAAAATGGTGGCTTCAAGAAGTGGATCTGTTTTGAAAAGTTTGGCATTTAAGTTGTCACTTCCCGAAGCTTTCCCATTCTTTAAAGCTTTTATTGCGGATATAAATTCTAGCATTTGTGGTGGTTCAGTGTCAATAAAAAGGTCCTAATCTGGGTCACTAACAAACAATAAATGTTTTCTAAAACTGTGTTTTGGAAAACATTTATTGCTTGAGTTTGAACAGTTAAAACATATACTATTTATCAAAAAAGTCTCGTTCCATTATTTTTTTTCCAGAGATTTCTACTAAAACAATTAAACTACTCGTTCTCATTTTCTATGAGTCAAATAGTCAACTCAACGCCTGACTTAATATTGACTTGTAGAATACTCGAACTCGTAGTCTAATAGTTTTAACTATATGAAAAAATATCAAATGTACGTCCGTGAAATAACTGTTGAATATTCGGACGCCAGTATCATATCTTCTATGTGTGCGCGCGCACTCTAGTTTGCGACACAATACAAGTAACGTCATAAAAATATTCTAGCAATACCAGATTTTCCAGTAGTTTACGAGATAGAACTTTCTTGATGCTGAGTTATTGTTATAATGTCTGCCTCAAGAAGAAAATTAGAATCAGGTCTTTCAATGAATACGGACAAAAGTTTTACCAAATTTTCAAAGTCCTTAAATCTTGAGGTACGTATTAATTAAATTTTTTATTACATATTTCGCTTTGGATTAATACCTACATAAAAATATTTTTTTCTCTGAAAAAGTGCGGAAGTTTTTTTTTGGCTGAGGCTTTGCAAGATAGGATATCTGTAAACACCGATATTTAAGTGACAAACTCATATTTCGAAATCCTTCATATTTTGTCCCTTTGGGAACAATTTGGTATAACTATTAACAAACATTCATAATTAAATTTTCCGAAAACGTTTCGTGTATAAAACTATGGAAAAACATTTGCCTCGCGGTCCATACAAGCAACTAAACTTTGCCGCCATATGGGAAATTCATTTTTAAATTTATTCTAAAAATTTACTAATTGCAATGTAAACAATTTATTCTTTACCTTAGTTTAATTTTTAATTTGAATTTCTTTATAACAGCGCTAAGTGTGTGTGTGTGTGTGCAAATGTGTGTGTGAGTCTGTATTTTATCTGTTTGTGTCAATATAAGTATCCTTTGTATAGACTGCTATTTTTTCTATTAGTTTTAATGTCAAATGATTTGTAAAAGCCCCATCTATATTATATTATAATAAACAATTTACACCTGTCTAACTCTCATGGCACTAACCGACCTTTAGCTATTCAGTTATTTGTTAGGGCCATTACCTTTATAATTTTGATTATGTTAATTATTTAAAATGTAAAAATATTTTAATTATGGGTAAATAAAGAATTGTTGTTGTAATTGTTACAAAATGAAAACGGTATACATTAAAGTCTTGGACAACAACAACAACATTAATTTTTTTTATTTAACCCATAATTATAAATATACAAATGTTAAAAGAAAAAAAGTAAATTAATAAATTGCGTAGGCTGCAGGATGACCAAAATAAACCTTAAGGGCTTGTCTATGTTGGACACCCTCTGTTACGATTTAGTATCATATGTATAAATTAATATATTGGGTCGGTAGAGCACACACAGATGCACACAAACACACAACAGAATGAACTTGGCAGGGAAGAGAAATATTTAATACTGATATATATAGAGATTCTTTAGTTTCTTTTTAAATACTGAAAGTCTAGATGATTTTAGAGATATAACATATATCGATCGAGTTCCATGTTTTAGGACCTTGAAATTTTACACTAAAAATACCATAATTGGTGTGGAAACCGGGGAGAGCAAAAGAGGATTTGGAAGCCAGTCGGGTATTATAATTATGAATATTCTTGACAGGAGTGAAAACGCTGGAAAAAACTGAAGAAAGAAGCTGTTTATGAAATTTGTTCACAAAAACCGTTGTAATAAACATGACAAGATCAAAATATTTGATAATTTTTAAGGATTTGAAAATGGGGCTAGAATGTTCCAAGAATGTGGAGAAAAAAATTGGACAATCGGATCACGTATTTGGTTTTTAAAATTTAGGTAAACGTTTTTTCAGAAAAAAATAGTTCTGGGCCCCTTGAGCCGCTTGCGGGCCAACGGCCAGGGTGCAGGCCTATTTGAGGAGTTGCGACCCACCTAAGGTTTATACTTCGCTATGTAAGGTTTCACACCATAAAGAAGTCAAGGCTTTTATGCGTGCAGCTTGGCTGAGGCCCCGCTGAGTAGTAGTATGTGCTACCTATTCCAAGAACTCGAAACCAGGTTCGTAGTGTAGTGAGGCATAAATGTTCCTTTTTACTGGTCACCCAACATACCAGAGTGCATTGTTAGAGATTGCTGTTATTTTGGACGTAAACTAACGTTTTTTAAAACTATTATTTCTTTTTGAACTTCAAGATTGTAGTACAATCGCGTTTACTGCTCTTAGCATTCACAACAAATATCGCAAAATCCACGATGCTCTCCCACTGCAGCTTGATCTGAAGATGTGCCAAGAGGCAAGAGAGTTTGCTATGATTTTGACAAAAGAAAAAGGACTGAGGCATTCTTCAAACATTGACAAAGACTGCCAAGGAGAGAATCTGGCAGTTCTACAGGATATCAAAGGTAATGAGCAAGACTATCTTTAGTAGGTAAAGCCCTGGATTTATAGTCGTTCAAAGTGCCCATGACAAGAAAAATGTTTCTTTTGCACATTTTGAAGATACAGCGTTTCAAACGTACCATTCCAAAGTATTAGTTGTGTAAGATAAAAACTGGCAATTTTATACGAGGTTTAAAATGGTTATTTTACCACTAAAATGGTCACAGGGACTGAGTCGAGTGACGTAATATAGGGGACACAGCGGTGAGGTTTAGCAATATTTTTACTTTGACTTAAAAAATTAAACATGCCATTTTTTTGTTTTTGGCAGCTTTGCCCATTGAGAATGCCAGAAGCACAATAATCCCCTCTTCTTCCCCTTTTCTGCTTCTCCTCCACAAGAAAGAGTTTGTTTTGGCCCCCTAGATTGTATCACAATCTATTGTGTTCGTGGCATTTTGGCTGCGCGAAACAACTACCACTTTTGGCTAAATTATCCGAACTTTACGCTTGTGAAAAAATAGCCAATTTTTGTCTTACGCACCTCAAATTTTGGAATCGTACGTTTGAAACGCCAAATATTTCAAATGTGAAAAAAGAAAAAACAAAATTTGTGTCATAGCCACAAAGGAAATTCTTGTTTCAGAGCGAACAGGGGGAGTATATCCTCAAACACAAATTGCGTTTTGAATTTCAATTTTATCAAAAAAAAAACCTTCTATATTTATTCTTTTTCAAGGCACCAGTTATTATACTTAAATTATGGTAAACAGAAGGGAAGAGATATGCTTTCCCGGAAAATTTCAAATTTTCCGAAATCGCTGAAATTATCTCAAACTTTGTCACTTTTTTAACACAATGAAGATTGAACGTTCAAGAAAAAAACCGAACGATACCAGAGTTTCGTGTACAGACCCTATGGTTTTTCAGTTATTTTATTTTTTAAAATTTGAAAATAGCAGCTGAACATTTTGAATATATGTTTCCGTAAGCCCTCTTTTGAAAATAATTTTTTACAACCACCAAAAGTACAAGATTTTTTGAGAAAATCTTATGCTGGATAGAGCCCTCCAGTTTCTCCTTCTACGCGTTCCCTGAACAAAAGTAAAACCAGAAACACAAACTTCTGCTTGCTCAATAATTTATCTATCAACTTTGTTTCTGTCACCAGTCCACTTTGAGGGGAACAGTTTATTCTCAATTTTTTTGCCTATTGCTTAGAAGTAGTAATACAGTTATATAGAATAAACTTATCTCGTAGCCATTGATACAATTCGTGTGCTAGAAACACTTCGGAATCCTTCTTTCTTTCATTTGAGCTTCATGTGAGTTGCACCGATTCGAAGAACGAACCGTTTCAAAGTTAACACTTTTTACTAAACGAATGGTAGTGTATTTGTATTTTGAGCGACTCGGGAAGAAATTCGTATTCCACTCAAGTCTAAAGATTATTTGAAAAGCGGTGGCCGTTTCATGGCATACTAAGCGGGACTTTTAGTTAACCCCAAAACGCAACAGACAGAAAGGCAAACCTATAGCCTCGGTTCCCTGCGGATGCGAAGTCTACATGAAAAAGTATATATTAATATCTGGCTGGGGTCAGTTTGTATTCGTGCAAAAAACGAGGTTTTATATTTTCCATTCAATTTTGGTGGGAAAAATTTGATTAAAAGTTATTCATTATTAACATATTATAAGTCCTATAAAAACAGTCCATAGTTTTGTTTCCAGGAATGACGACTGAAACCGCCACTGATAAATGGTACGCAGAAATAAAAGATTATAACTTTCAGAGACCAGGATTCAGCATTGGAACAGGACATTTTACCCAGGTACGGGATCTTTTATGGGGATTTCTTTTGAGAGCCTTTGTGAGTAAATATCAACTACTTCGCGCCATTTTGAAAACTCGAAAATCTCAAAACTTTATTAGTTGAAAGGTCTTGAATATTACAAAACAGATCGATATAAACTAGTTTGATCTTCTTTGCCTTGTTAATTGTTAAGCCAAAAGGGTGTGCGCCTTGACCCAAGACCAGGTCATTGTTAAAATCATTAACCTTACACCGCTTAAATTTCTGAAGATCTCTACTACATTTCATTTGCTGTATAAATTGAGTAATGTTAAAATTTTCTTCAGTTAATCATAGCAATCAGTGACAAGCGTCTCGGTTTTTGCAATACCCGTCAAAATTAGGAACCCACTTTCAGACTTTCTCCAAAGCTGATTTTACGTCTAGTTTCAAACGTGCATTTAAAACTTCTGATCTTCTAATGTCATAGTTTGATTATCTTTTTTATGGTTTTAGAGTCTTGCAAACGAAAAACATAATTTTTGATCAAAGTAAGTTTCCGGAAGAGCGTATGACCTCTCTACCACTTACCCATTATGTGTGAAAAAAAAGTCTGAAAGAATCGTGCTCGATTTGAATAATTCGTTTTCTGAATCGATGCTCATTCTCTTTCTCGTTGTTTTTGAAGGCCCTCTGTAGTTTCTAGTTTAGATTACTACTTTAATATAAACACGACCCTTACTACTACTACCTCTACTATCATATCAGAGGCAGCGGCAGCATATATTTGGTGGGGATGGCGGGAGGGAGGAAGGGGAGGGGGGTGAAAGGAACAGGATTTCGAGGACCGAAGAGACAAGAAATCTAGGGGGCCCTGTCCATTCAATGTAAAACTGATATTTTTTGTCTTCTTGAAAGTAGATTTCTTTAAAATGAAATAGAACCAATTCAAAATTATAATTCAAATTGTTGCAGTTTTTCCTTGCGATTTGATGATTACCTCAATATTGATGCATTCATAATTACTCAAAGGCAATATTTTTTGGAGGAACGTTGCCCTCCCCCCCCCCCCAAAGTAATTCTTGCGGGGAGGTGGCCTCCCCCTCTGCCGTCGCGACGTACTGATTACTACTACTACTAAATTTTTGTCTAAAAGGACTAGCAAAAACTGATCTTACAACGTGAAAAAGAGACGTGGAGACAAGAACAGGCGGAAATTACAAACAATATAAGATAGTATAACGGAAAGATATGGGATATAGTATAACAGAATAAATAGGGATAAGATAAGAATGACGGAAATAAGATGAGTTATTGTTCATCACGT
>JAOEHV020514825.1:8256-20276 GCA_025447995.2 Isaurus tuberculatus
TATGGTTTTGGTTGGATTTTTGTTTCACTTTCGAGGTAAGGGGTTAGGCCATAGTTTTGGTCGGATTTTTGGTCTTTTTTGAGGTAAAGGGTTAGGCCATAGTGGTGGTCGGATTTTTGGTAATTTTGAAGGTAAAAGGTTAGTCCATGGTTTTGATCGGATTTTAGGTCATTTCTGAGGTAAGGGGTTAGTCCATGGTTTTGGTCCGATTTTGGGTTAATTTTGAGGTAGGAGGTTAATCCATTGTTTTGGTTGGATTTTTGGTGATTTGGGAGCTAAAGGGCTAGTCCATGGTTGCAATTTTTGAAGTAAGGCGTTAGTCCATGGTTTTGGTCCGATTTTTGCGTCATTTTTGAGGCTGGAGGTTAATCCATGGCTTCGGTCCGATTTTTGGTGATTTTGGAGGTAAGGCGCGTTAGTTCATAGTTTTGGTCCGATTTTGGGTCATTTTGGAGGAAAGGGGTTAGTCCATGGTTTTGTTCTGACTTTGGGTCATTTTTGATTTAACGGCTTAGTCCATGGTTTTGGTTGGATTTTGTGCCATTTGGTCGGATTATTTGAATTGACCATTTTTGAAGAGCGGCGTTAGTCCATGGTTTCGGTCCAATTTTGGGTCCATGGTTCTGGTCTAAAATCCGTAGTTCTTGACTTGTACTTTTGTAATTCTTTTCTCAAGTTTAATTAATAAAAACGCAACCCAGCTTTTTGTTCTCGCGATATTCCATTCAATCGAAATAATAGTACAAACTTAGATCCATTCTTAACTGCGAAAACGAAATTTTGCAAAACTTGAGCAAAATCTCGCATTCGTAGCGATATCGTGGTTTGTTTTGTAAGAGTGTGATTCGAAGCTTAGGAAATTTTACGATGTTTAATTTCGCAAAAGGAAAGATTTTCCGAGCAGTACTGTATCTATAAAATGCTTGGATTCTCTTGCAAAGGAAACAACGGATAAATCTCGTTTTCTCTTCCATTTTTATATTTGGCGGTTTTCAGAAACTGGCTTCGGATCTGCGCCAAGGGTTTCGCAATAGCTTTTGATACTGATTTATGAAGCAGAACGAAATGATTATGCAAAATGAAACAGGCATTTGAATCCCAAATTTGCATAAAGCTTTACAAAGCAGGTGTGAGAAAGTCATAAGCTAAAAGCATAGGAATTTTAAGCATTAAAAAGACCAATGTTATCATAGCTGATGCACCGTTTACGCAACTTGGAATCTGAACAACTGAAGTTGATGGGTAACCAAGAATAATCTGGCAGCAACTATAGAGGTGTGTCTTTCTTTCTATTGATTCAGGTATAAGATAGAGAGTGTTGTGAAACAATACGTAAACCTACACATAGCAAAGATGAATTGCGAAGCTGTTTTTCGGACAGCTACAACTAAAAAGTAATAATGAAACATTTTATTTCTAGCCTGATTTTCCAACAGCAACCTCTTGAAGGTTTTAAATGCGACATCGGTATCAGCGAATAAAATAGATTTTATTATTCGAAGTAATAAATTTTTATTAGCAACAATTACTGGTCGCTCATAAATTAAAAGAGCTGTGCTTTGCGGAAAACAAATGTATAACTAGTAACTATTTGTTGGTATCGGTGAATTCCTCTAACCTTTTCAACAGTCGTACGGACAGTATTGAAAACTCTTTTAAACGTTAGTTAAACGTTGAACGAAATCTCTGTAGTCTTCAGTGCAACTAAACAAGAATAGGCTGACGAAATCAGACAGTTAATACAATTGTTTCGCAAAAAAGGTTAGAAGTCAAGTATAATCAAGTATAAACACTGACATTTTAAACTCTTTATGATCGCCATAAATATACACTCACCGAACAGAGGAAAATGTTTCCGACATAAATCATAACTGAAAACTTAGGGTTCGTAAGGTGAGAACACTTCGCAAAATTTTGACTTAAAATTCCTCGAAATTTCACCGACGTTTCGTCGAACTTTCTTCGAAAAAATGGCACGTCTCTTTATTGTTCTCTCCCGAAATTTCGAAGAAAAATCGTTGACTGCATAACAATTGTTTGGCGATTTTTTTCGCAGGAAATTCGTTGTCCAAAATTTCGCCGAAATTTTGTCGAAATTACGCGAATTTCGTCGAAACTACGGGTATTTCGCTTGCGTTTCTTACCAGTTCTGTATATTTTTTAGGGGGCTGCACTATATACATAAGAACTCGTATCGGCTAATTAACTTGAAAATTCTAAAATCCTATACGCGTAGTTTTGAACAAACTCCACCAAAGCAGGCGTATGTGCTCGTGTGTGTGCAGAACAATGAAACAACTTCTTGTTGTCAGACTTTATTCAAAAGTTAACTTTCTTTTGTTTTCTCACTTGGAAGATTTTTAGTGCTAAAATGTATCATCCAATCAAATCGTACTGTTATATAATATTTAGAACAATAATTTTAGACTTGGCATAAACTCGCAAAATATTTACGGCAAAACCGCCATTTACCTATATTATTGAAAAGCATCTAAAATGTTCAGTGTCTACTTGAAAATGATCAATTTTAAAAAGGCCTAAGTTTCTCTTTTTGAAATGAAAACCCCACCTAATTAATTACTAGAGGTCTTGTTTTCTGTCTAAATTTTTAACCAATATTAATAACAATAACAATAATAATTTTTAATAATTACAATAATAATAAACAGTAATAATGATAATAATAATGATAATAATAATAATAAGAAGAAGAAAAGTATTATTAATAATAATCAAAAAGATTAATAAACAAATAGACAAAAACTTTTTGCACTCAGGATGACCTACACAGTACATAGCACTGATATTAAAGAAACCAAAAACGAAGCTAATGTATTCTTTGAAGACATTTATCTTTCTTCTCATGATATCTAATTAGTTTCTGTAAGAAATTTATTAAAAACAAAATAAAAAAAAATTCAAAAATTTTTAAAATTGTTTTCTGAAACAAAATAAAGGACTAACAATTGTTTATGTCAATATTTCAAGTATAATAATTAATTTGGAACCTTGATAAAAGGTATTTATCTATGTTGGCATTTTACTTAAGCTGGCAGCTTTTAACGTTTAATAAATTAAAACTAGATTTAACCACAGGTTAAGACGGGTTAGACCTGTTTCAATCTAGTAGACCTCCCTCTGCAATACTAGATTTAATCATAGTTTGAAACGGGTTAGACCTGCTTCAATCTAGTAGACCTCCCTCTGCAATACTAGATTTAATCATAGTTTGAAACGGGTTAGACCTGCTTCAATCTAGTAGACCTCCCTCTGCAATACTAGATTTAATCATAGTTTGAAACGGGTTAGACCTGTTTCAATCTAGTAGACCTCCTTCTGCAATACTAATTTCCTATAACGGGGTTTGTCTTTGATGTCTAAAAATATTAACGATCGAGGAGTAGTCTATGCGAATTATGGTTATAAAAGTTTAGTCACTCATTTCGAATAAATTATGAATGCCACCACGGTCGCATGAGGTCGAGGCATTTTTACATAGCAAAACGAAATCACTCAACGTAGGGTGACATCAAGTCTGCGCCTGCGAACAACGGCAAGATTAGTGTGCGTTTTCCTTCGTCGAACGCAATTATTAATAAACGTTACAAAGTAGTCATTCAAAGGTTTTGAACGAGATACCAAGAGATATGCCAACCGTTATTTTGTATAAATTAAAAGTGATAACAGTTAATCTACGATAAGCAGTTGTACTTATCTCATGTCTCCGTTATAGAATATAAATAACTTAAATTGGATTCAACTGGATTTACTTAAACATCGTGGCAAAAAACGTAGGATGGAAGTTGTCCTACAAATTTTTATCTCTGTCTAATTTATACAGAAGACACTGACATGTTGCGAGTCTATAGACACTGGTTGTACTGACTGTTAGATTTCTAATTGATGTGAAAGGCGACGCAATCATAGAATTCAGACGTGTTTTTATGATGCAGCATGCGTTCTTAGCCATTTTCCATACTTGCACTATATGTCGACTTCACAGCTCTTAATCTTCTTTAAACAAAAGTTTTAGGGGCAGTCTTTAAAAGATTGGTTAAAGTTTACAGTAACAGGTCGCAGAAAAACGTAGTTTGGTATAAGGAAAACGAATAACTACTATCTTTCTGAATAATTTTCTGAAAAATCTGGAAATTTCTTTGGTGTCATTCGTTTTAGCTCTCTACCTGTAGTAATCTCAGTGACAGTGAAAAATCATGGAGTTGTCATAATCTCCAAACGTAGCAATTCAGTAGTTGCATGTGCTGCTCAGAGAAACATGTAAATTTTTTCACTATTTGTAGCCTTCTTTTCTTTTTTTTTTTTTGTTGAAAGCCTTTAAGGTCCAAGTCATTAAACTAGTCAATAATTTTCAAGAATGCCTGACCCCAACCATTCAGTCGACTGTTCGATTAAACTCGTTTTCTATACTAAAATATTTGTTTGCAGCTCTTTAGTAGTTTCTTCAAGTAATCAGTTTTGCTTTTATTTGCAAAGCCTGAGAAATTTGTTGCGTAACCTCCTCTAGCTGTTTTAAACGATTTTCTGCTTCATCCTTTGCGGTTTGGAGATCGTATAGTTGCTTGTTTAGTTTCTCGATAGACATTTCTTTTTCCAAAACAGACTTTTCTAAAATGTCTATTTTATCTTTCTGAGATTTAATGATATTGTTTTTGTTTTTCAGTTGCCTTTGTAAATCTTCACACTCCATTTCCTTAGATTCCATTTGGTTTTCTAGCTTTCTTTGCAAACGTTCCGTTTCTATACGTCGGTTTTCTAGCTGTGATGTCGTCTCTTGCAGCTTATGAGAGTAAGCAGTGATTTCAGATTCCATATCTCTTTTCAACTTACCTTGTTTCAACTCCAACTCCGCTATTTTGTGTTCTTTTTCTACGATAACCGATATTTTTTCTTCCAGTTGTTTCTCCTTCATGTTTCGCTCGTTTGTGTATTTTTCTGCTTTAATTTTTGCTTCAGTTTGCAAAATAGTTTTCTGGTTTTGCAATTCTCCAATCAAGGTTTGACACTTTTCGTGCTCCTTCATACAATTATCTGCACGTTTTCTTTCGCCCTCTAACACAGCAGTAACTTCTTTCAAAGTTGTCTTGCTTTCACTTAGTTCTTTATTTCGGCTTTCCAACTGTTTTTTCAACTCATTTTTTTCAGCTTGAGTCTCTTCGATTATCTTGTTTTTTTCTTTAATCAATTCGTTTCTCCCATCGTTTTTTTTCAAAGGCTTATTTTCTGCTCGTAACTTTAGAACCGTTTCTTGGCTTTTAGCAACTTGTCTTGTAATTTCTCTCCGTTTTACAGATTCTAGTTCGTTGATTGCATCTAGATATCTTTCTTGAGCAGATTTTAAAAGCACTTCAAAGTTCTCTCCAAGTTCTCTTTCTATTTTTAAGCTGTTCTGCAGTTGCCAAATCTTTTCATCTTTTTCTTTACTCGCTTTTTTCAACTCAGTTATCTCGTCCCTTGAGGGAAGAGACTTATTCAACTCGTTGTCAAAACCATTCAAGTTATATTCTTGTATGTCAGGTTTTATGTTATTTATTTTGTCTGACACTTCGTTGAGATTTTTTCCCTTTTCTTCTACTTTACTTTGCAGAGCTTTACCATGCTTTTCCTGGTTTTCTAAAGGTTCGTCAGTGGCAGGATCGAATTCCATGCTCATTTCCAAGTCTATCTCTTTCGAAAACTCCTCGAAGCCCACCGGCTCGTATTCTTCCTCTGAAATAACGGATAATTTTTCTTCCAACTGTTTTTCTCTATTGTAATGTTCGTCTATTTGAATTTCATCAGTAAAAACTGTAGCACCAGTCATGTCTTCAAAACCTGTCTTACTTTCAAAAACTTCTTTAATGATATTTTCTAACGGCTGTTTCATTTCTTTTTCAACAATCTTAGGCTCTTTCGTTACCTTGTCATATAAATATTTTTCGTGTTCTGTTTTGAGAAGTTCTTCAAATTTGTCTCCAATTTCTTTTTCGATTTTCAAACTGTTTTCCAAATGCCATATTTTTTCATCTTTCTGTTCAATCTCCTTTTTCAACGCAGTTATTTGGTTCGCCGAGATAGCGTTTGTCATCTCGTTCAGTCTCAGCTCACTGGCTGGTTCACGGTCAAAGTTTATGTAAAGAAGATTTTTTGGTTTCTAAAAAAAGAAAAGTTAAAACTGTTATTTTAGATATCTTAGACGATTTAAATTAAACAATAAAACAGTCTCGCGAAGATCTGAGTTGCTAGACAGTTTTAGTAACTTTATATAGTTTAGTGTAAACCAACCCTGACGGTCTATTCCAAATCGGAGTGGCTTTTTTAATAGAGCTTTATAACTAATAACATGCACAAAAGTTTTTTAGCCTCGAAGTATTTACAGTTTTGCAAAACATATTAATCTCTTACGTATGCAGGCATTTGCTTAATATCTTTTGATTTATTACTCGAATTGATGGGTCCAAAATCAAACTAAAGTTAAATTACGAAATACAAACGATCTGTAATCTACATCTAAAAAGTTAATTTATAGCCCAGTTTGATAACAATTACTTTCTTAAAAAAGATATAGACTTAAAGCACTCTAGTGTGTTATGCATTTGTCTATTGAAACCCGAAAGAGGGAGAATGGGAAGGAGGAAGGTATGGTGGCTCCTCCCTCCCTACTCCCCATTCCTCCTCATCCTTGTCTATTTTTTTTCTTTTCTCGCGATTGTTTTGCGGGCTAGATTTTGTTTGGCATTTATAGTCTTATAAAATTCCTCATCCTCCAAGGACACGTAAGCTATGTAAACTTAAAATTGCTAGGAATAATTTACAAGGAAAGGCTATATGCACAACTTGCAAGCTTTAATAATTAACATAAATTAAGTTAAAATCAATGTAACAACTGAAAACAGCCAATGGTACAACAAAGTAGTATAAATATCAAAATACTATCAAACTCTAATAGAGTGATAATGCACTTGTAGGGTTTAAAATTTATTCACAACTTTCGAGTTTAAATGGAGTTTGTAAAAACTACTGCTTTCAATAAGAGATACAACTTTATAGCTTAAGCAAATTAAAGAATCAGTTGCTCCAGATAGAAATTAAATGTACAAAAGCTAACTTCGAGAAACCCCAGACCAAAAGGATGACAAAAGCAATAACCTTATATATACTTAAAATCAGTTACCGCTCTGCTTAAATCGCTGTCTTTTCGAGTATTTTCGTTGTATGATTATTTTCAGTCGCGAAAAAGCGTGATTAAATTAGCTCTAGTCTGTAACACTTAAACTAAAAAATAATAATAATTTGTAACTGAAGTATTCCCTTCAGTTTCTCAAAATATTCTTAATTTTCGGACAACTTTTTAAAAAATTGTTTTTAAAAAAAAAAAAATTGCCTGTAAGCGTATGAACATACTCCTCGTTCGTTAAATGGTCGTTTCAATTACATCTTACCTCCTTTTGAATTCCTTCACATACTGCTATCACTTAATTTCGATCAGTTGTTCCTCAGCTTGATTTATCATGTGTGAACTATTTGACAAATTAATTTTCAAAAGATGTTGTCGTAAGTCACCTGCAATCACTGGAGGACAACGATGTATGACTTTTCTAAAAGGCACTCTAGCGTCTATAAACATTGCCTGGTAGAAACCATAAATAAATGATTATCCTAAATATGGATACCTGTCAAAAATACTTCTAGTTCTAGAAGTATTAATATTTCATCAAAATTTTCAGTTTCTACTTTTTCGTTTTCTTCTTCTACTCAAAAATTTAAAAGAAGAGATACTTAAAAACTAAGAAATTGGCATTTTTCAAAAGCATCAATTTCGAGAAAAAATACACGATTTAAGAAAAATTTGAAAGAGTTATGACTTTGAAAACAAGTGACTTAAAACGCAAAGCTCGGTTTACACAAAAATAATTGAAAAACTTGGTGGGAGATTTTCCACTAAACGCCATCATGCCAGGAGGAATTAATTTTGAACCGCATAAACATTCTCTGAAACAATGAATTTCTCTGATTTTTTGTGGTGTAAAAAAATAACCTCCCTCCAATTTAGACTGGTTAATACAACCCATCTTCTTGCCTTTGTTATCATTCTCAAACGGTCATTTTCATCAGTCTTCAACAACAAAAACGTCTAAGGAAATACTTATGCACGCAAAGTTATTTTGGAACAAAAGTAATAATAACAACACTCCATTAATATAATTCCTCTTAAGCAAAATAGATTATAAGTAATAACTACCCGCATATATTTACAATCAAGGCAGACACGGAAAGGAATAAATGAACTTTTTGTGCAAAGTACGTAAACATCATATAATGAATACCTAATGTTTAAAACAAATATTAGTCAGTATGGTAAAAGTCTGACTTCAGCTAGCAAAAAATAATAAAGTTTTTGAATCGGTCCAAAATTACCAAGCAAAATTAAAAGTGTCTGAAGAGAATCTTTTAATTGCGAGGTAATAAGATTGGACATGGCTCATAATTTTTGTTGTTGTTGCTCCGTTAAGTGTAAGGAGCAACTGACGACGGATGATCAAATATATTTGAACTTTATTGAATGGACTAAAACTCATATAAGAGTTATTTCCATATATAAAAGGAACAGATAAACATGTATAACAATACTACAGTATAATATATATGGCGAATTGTATTTTAAAACTTTTTATGTGTCGGGCCTGTTTGTAAGAGCTTTTTCACACTGGTAAATTTAAGTTCAAAGTTTTAAATTCATGAAGAAATTATTGCGCTATTGGGTCTCTATTCGTACCTCATTTATTTTCGTCAATTATCATTTCATATAGGAAATTAAGGAGTCCCCTTGACAACGCAAAAAAAATAAAATTTACACTACAATAAAATTAACGAGAACTTTCAAATAGTGACTACGATAAGTTAGTGGAGCCAATTAATGTTTTTTTTTATTGAAACAAATATATTTTAGAAACAGAAAAGCGATGTAAAATCGTTTAACTTCAAATAACATCGATTGCATGCATTAATTAACGCAAATTTTTAAAATTGAGATGATAAATTGAATCGTTAAAACGCAATAATCTGGTAAACCCAAAAAATTATTTGAAATGTATAAACTGAAAACGCTATGACAACTTGTCAATGAAAAAAATCCTGTATTTAAACTTGATTGTGAAAGTTGTCAAGAAAACTTTCAAGCAGCATTTTTGTTAAAACACGTGATTAGTTCAAATCTAGGCTGAAATCTTTAATCACTGTTTTACCTAATGGACGCACTTCAATGACTTTTCTAAAAACAGTTCAACAAGTATAACATTCTTGTTATCTATTTTTAATCGAATTTTTGAGAAAAGGATTCACAAACGATGCGTAAACTTCAAAAACTGTTTCCTGTTGAGTGACTCACAGTGGAACACACATAATACTCAGCACGAAACTATTTCAATAACTGATAACAGCAAAGCCAAAAACAGAAAAAGTGAACCAAAAAACATTTTCATGTGGTTAAAAGCTATTGGTAGAGTCACGCAAAATTTCATTTTTTTTTGCAAACTTTAAACTTTTATGGTAACGAAAGTTGCGTTGACGGAAGAACTTGGAATTATGAAACAACACCAAGTCTTACCTATTACCTATTCACGTTATATCAAAGTTATATCCAAAACTTATTAAGTAATTTTTTACCTTTTCATTTATAATTAATGGCATTGACATGAACACAAAATTATCAGCAGTTAAAAAAACAACAAACATATAGGTTTAAAAGAAATATATATTGTGTGAAAATAGTCCCATAGAAATGGTCAACGTATGTTAAAATGGTCAAGCCTAACGTATCTCTAGTTTCGAGTGTTAACTTGAATATTTTCAAAAAACTTCAACAGAAAAACTTCCGTAAAGAATTTAGAAATATTAGTAAACTTCGACCTGTCTTGTTTTTAGCAATTCAAACGAAGCAAGCAGAATTAAAAGGATGATGAAATGTTAATGTTAATCTGTGTGTTAAACCTCTTTAGGGAAACAATTTGTATCAATTAGCTTAGGTTTTGATAAATCTAAATGCATGGGGTGGCGCGGGGCCAAATTCACTAATGCGTACTTAAGTTGCTTGTTCTGCACGTAATGAGCTATTTCGTTACTCACCGACTAAATAAATCTACAGTCCTATTTTCCATGTAATCGATATCACTTCCTTTGAGTTTTCGTTATTTTAAATGCATGAGTTATATATTGCGTGATATCCTCCTTAAATATACTTGGTCCGACCTTAATAACTTATTCATAATAACTAGAAATTTACGACCTGTTTATATAAAGGTGGAATCACCAGGTAATTGAGGTAATCCGCTCACTCGAAGTTGTAATATGACCACCGTTACCTAATACCTGCCATTTGTGCATACCCGGGGTACTGTGAGGTAAAACACGTGATTTAATCAACACCGAGTTTAACAATGCAGTCTAGTTACTTACCACAATTAGCTACATTTACCAACAATATATATATATATACTCTAGAAAGTGGAAGTTGTAGAAAACATCTCATGAGGGGTTAACGAGTTCCTACACCATATACAAAAAACTAGAAAAGAGCGGAGTCTAAAACAGATTAACGTAATTGCGACTGAAATAGGTAATAAGGTTACCATTTACGCGAAAAGGAGTGCACTTTGTAGCCGGAATTTAAGAGAGTATAAACAAACAAAGCACCTGTTTTTGAGTTACGTGCGGTGTACAATTCTTTACCACATTTGGAAGCAGATTTTTGTCTCGCTTTAACTTGTTACTTTTAATGTCTTATAATTGGTTTTCATCCCTTGAGACTTTTAATTCTTTTCAAATGTTCATCTGTTTTACATAAAAGAACTGAAACCGTCTCTAAACAAACATGCAGACTCTGTCAAGGCCAAGGTTTTCATCCCTTGAGACTTTTAATTCTTTTCAAATGTTCATCTGTAATATTTTAAACAATGACTGAAACTGTTAATGTATACACTAATTACGTCGTATAAATTATATAGTCAAGGTTCTCATCCCTCGAGACATTTTTTGTAGATAATAGTAACTGTTTTCCTTTGAGGCATTTGTCTCTACTCTAACACCATTTTCATTTGAATTGTATCATTCTAACGGTATGCAGCATATACATTGTATATAAACAGTTCACTTGTATTAAAAATACTACTTGAGAATGATGCCAATGAGCATCGAAACGTCGTCTGAAACTAAACTTGTCATCGTGTCTTTTATTATTAATACTTTTAATGATTCAGAAAACACCAAGAAATTGCTCATGCAAGTAGCGCGTACGAGAAGCTGCCCGGGCACCTCATCTCAAGTGTTTACACGGAAAAGAGTCACCTAGCTATATAAGGTAAGATCTGTCAAACTCTGCTGACAAAACAACCCGCCCCGACTGGTTCCCACTCGTCATGTAAATAACGCAAAAAAAGAGACATGTTATAAAGAAGAGAAAATTTTCATCTAGCCAGAAAATTTCACCTTACTATTCCCCACGTTGTGAAGAATCTCGGCCTCGCATCATTGTATAGCAAAGGCTGCTTTAGATCAACGCTTTTGTATAAAATATAAAATAAAGAGAAGCTCTAATGTCCACAGTCCTAAAAATACAAGCAAAAACGAGAAACCAACCCACACCTTATCTTACTCCGTAAATTAGAAGTATGCAACTAAATTTTTTGTGAATTCCGCTTCAAGGGACAATCGACAGTGATGCCAAAACCACATGTGCTTGTTTGAACGAATAAGATAGTTCAAAATCACGTCCCTTTTCGCTCAGAATGCCTGCTACAAGGAAAACGCATATTTTATTTTTCCGTTCGCTTTTGAACTTCATCAAATACAAACATGAGATCATTCGAATAAGGTCTATTATTATATGGCAGGCTCGCTGAGCGGGCAAGATGAAGCGAATTCTGTCTTCTGATTGGTTACACGAGCGGGGAAGATAGGCCCATCTTGCCCGCTCGGGATTTTCAGTAGTAAAGTGAAATTCTTTGGCCATATAATAAATCCTTTAT
>JAOEHV020514926.1:0-20269 GCA_025447995.2 Isaurus tuberculatus
CATTCTTGCCTTTGTATGTCATCTGATGACATACAAAGGCAAGAATGCCTCTACTCATCATTCAAATATTTCCAAGGTAGAGTGCATAGAGGTAGAAACAAGCTCAGTCTTCAGTTGAAATGAGAATAAGTTCTGTTTGTCTTTACATTTGAAAGTCACAGGATTTATAATGGGTACTTATGATAATTAAAATAATATTATAATTGTTATATAGTTTTATTGATATTTTATTAATATTCTAAATAGTATTAAAATATTAGAAGCACTGGTGATACTATTGATAATTTTAATCACGATTATAATAGTTTACCAAACAACTATTGAGGTAGCGAACACCCAAACTGCAAGATAATAAAAATTGTAAATTACATATGGATTGAACAGTTGTTTTTTTCATATAAACTTTGTTGAAAAAATGTGAGAACTGAGAAAATATCACGCCTTCTGACACTGTACATGGGTTTAAATTTATCCATTTTGAAAGTACTTTTAAAATCGAAGATATCCATCTTTCTGTACTTTTTTAAACCAAATTCAAGTATAAAAAGGTGAAACACCGCATTTTGTTCATGGTTTTCCGTGAGATCTGATTGGCCAGTGTTAGATGCTTTGCGATTGACTGATTGAAACAGTGCAATTACAGGCCGGTTTAAAATAGTTTGATTTATTTTGAAATCGTGTTATAAGGAAACAAGGACATGGCATGTGTTGCAAGTGATTTTAAAATTGATATGATATTTTTTTGGAATCGAGGAGCACTATGTACAAAAGCAGTGTATATATATATATGTGTGGTTTTTTTTTATCTACTAAACTAAGGGACTAATCTACGCAGAATGAAAGTATTAACCAATCTTTTAAGAAGTAAAATGGATTTAACGGGTCCTAGGTAAATGGCTTATCAGCGGACAATTAAAATGCTGGGAGGCGGAACAAGTGATTGCAATGGAAGGACCTAAGAGAGCACTAGGGGTTTTAGATGAAGCAAGAGAATATTTGAACAAAGCAAAACCATTTGTGTCACAAGAAAGCTATGACGTGGAGGAAAGTCTCTATTTGTATGTAAGAGGTGAGATCTTGGAAGATTTGGAAAAGTTCGATGAAGCACTTGAGGATTTGGAGCGATCGCTTAAGATAAGGAAATCGATTTTTAAGGAGCACACACTGACAGCAAGAACCATGAATGCAATTGGAAATTGCTTACAGCGCCTTGAAAGGTACGATGAAGCACAAGTTTACTATTATGAGACTAAGGAGATGCGGACGAAACTCACAGGCTCAGATAAACATTTTGACATGCCAGTGTATTATAACCAGTTAGCTACGATCCACGAAGTTAAGGGTTGTGAGCTAAAATATTCTACACAAAGGCAAACAAAGGAAACTCGCGAGCAGGCCATTAAAGAGTTTCAAACTTGTATTAAGTGGTACAAAGAAGCGTTGAAACTTGAGGATTATCTTGGTGTTAAAGGCTATGGAAACACAGCGACCTATTACAGAAACATGGCCAACACATATATGCACTTGGAGAATTATAAAGAGGCGTTGAATTGTGCATTAAATGCACTCGAGATTAGAAAGGAGATACTGAAAGACCACCCAGACACAGTAAGAAGTCTTTACCAAGTTGGTATTGCACTGGAATGGAAAGCACACGCTGCAAACAAAGATCCCGAGTTACTAAAGGAAGCACTTAGATATTATGAAGAAGCGAAAAGAATGTTGGAAAACTTACCAGAGGATAACCGAGGAACGCCTGAACTCCAACAACAAATAGAAGAGCGTTTCAGTGTACTTCCGAAGACCCTTGGGGATGATCAAGGAAAAAAGGTAGTTATTTTTTTCGACATTACGCTCTTTATTGAAAGCAAAAAAAGTTGAATTATTTCTATAAACATCATATTTGTGAAACCTGTAGTGTTCTTGTTGAAGATTTTAATACACTCTCAACTAGCTTACATGCACCACGTGTGTTTCTATCCGTGCTGCTCTAGCATGCTAGTCTGCAACCTCGTTCCCAGGGTCCTCTCTCTTCCTCTATCGAAGATCTGATCTCTATATCATTACTTAAGATCACATGGAATAATGATAGACTTAATCAAAACAACGTATTAACGCTACAGGATATTACAAAACCATATTACACGCTTTTTTATAAGAACAACTTTATAAGAACGAGGCTCAAATTTGCCGAAAATTAAGTACAACGTAAGAACAAGCTGAGGCTGAGGCTGAAAGATCGAAAGTGAAAATGTTTCTAGTTGAAACTTTAAAGTGGTCTAAAAGTGTAATAAATTATCATCACCGTAAGGATAAAGAAGCTGACGTTTCGAGCGTGATCCCTTCGTCAGAGCATCTCAAATAAGTTCTGTTTGTCTAAAAGTGTAATCTGAGATAAATGTACAGAGATCTCACCAAAATACAGACGATCAGCATTGTTCTTCAATGCCTTGTCTTTTTTTTATTTCTCATCATTTCAAACCGCTAGCTCACAGAAATAAGAACAAATTGAGGTTGAAGCAGCCAAAACATTAGGAACAATGAGCCTCGGCAAAATTTACTGGTTCTTATAAAAAACAGCGTTTAGCAGGTTTGTTATTCAATTGGAAACAAAATCAGAAAGTAGCACAGTGCGACTGTAGTGCTTGATTTTGTTGTTGGAATAATCGAGAGCATAATCGAAGGTACGCCGCGAAATACAATCTCATTAAATATATTTTTCAGAAGTTTGACTTAGGTTCTCCTTTTTTGTATCTTAGTAGCCAGCAAATCTGCAAAATTCCAGGCAATCTTTCTTCAGCGTCTTCAAAAGTCAGAACTTTGTTATAAACAATATTTCGCATTAAATTTTACTGCTATGTGCATTATATACTTGTTAAGTTTTGTAGTGCATAATAGGCAACAAGAAGCTTTAAACACTTTTTAGTGTTTTTTACTTAAATTTTGGGACCATGTTTACTGTAGCCCATGTCGGTCGACGTAACGACCGTACGATATACCGACCGCCATATCGACCGATACTCGACCAATATGTCGGCCAATATAAGGTCGACATTATATTGATGGAGTGTCGATGTATCGGTTGAGTATCGGTCGACTGCCGGCCGAGTATCGGTCGAGTTTGGGTTGAGTATCGGTCGATATTTCGGTCGGTATGGGCTATAGTACACATGATCCAGATTTTGTATGATTGCAGTTACCGAAATTAATTTAATTTCTTCAACAGCGATTGGAAAGCAAGACGTCGACAGGAGAAGATAGACCCTTGAAAGCAAAATCTGGTATGTTGCACTTACGAACTAGAAGTAATGAGATAAAAGTAAGTTTAGCTTAAGAAGTTCATGGAGTTAAATCATGCATAATAATAAATAATCCTTGTCAAACCTGTTGCTTGACTCTTACGGTGTGTAACTTACAAAACCTTGAGGCTACCAAGCGAAAAAGGAACAAACTTTATATAATTTTTATAAAACAGTTTGAATAATACGTGCGTTCTGATTGGTTGAGAGGTGTTTAATATTAGCCTGTACAAACTCGGTTCTGACGTCATATATTTACAAAAAAATAAGTAATCAGCGTTCATAACATAACCACATAACCGTAATGTTAAAACCACATAACGTAACGTTGAAACCACATAAGGTAACGTTGAAACCACATAATGTAACGCTGAAACCACATAACGTAACTTTGAAACCACATAACGTAACGTTGAAACCACATAACGTAACGTTGAAACCACATAACGTAACTTTAAAACCACATAACGTAACATTGAAACCGCTTAATGTTAGAGCGAAACTTCATAACGTAATGATCGATAAGGTCTTTACACTTTCAGTTAATGGAGTTTCGTCGAAGGACTTTAAAAACTTTTAAAACGTTCGACTATGAACAAAAGTTTTACGTTTCTTGCAGTTGTA
Source organism: Isaurus tuberculatus (assembly GCA_025447995.2). Taxonomy (NCBI): domain Eukaryota; kingdom Metazoa; phylum Cnidaria; class Anthozoa; order Zoantharia; family Zoanthidae; genus Isaurus; species Isaurus tuberculatus. The sequence continues at coordinate 3,924 of JAOEHV020514926.1, forward strand.
CAGTTTTGAAGTTCGTTTATAAGGAACAAACTGATTGGTTGTTGCTGTATAAAAAAATATAAAAATTGATGCCGTTGCCGATAAAGACCTTTTCCTTCCATGCTTCCTGCTTTGCTTGTAATTGTTATTTTATAAAAGAAATAAAACATAGCAACTGTGTTTGTATAGGCAAATATAAACCCCGGTGGGTTTGGGAGAATTCTCGAGCAGGTACGACGTTCGGTCTCGAACTCTCGGTCCCAGCTCTCGATTTCCCCTTAAACGCACCTCGATATATATTTGCCCATACAAACACAGTAGCCGTGTTTTATTTCTTTAATTTCATATATTAACTGAAAAAACTCCTCAGAAAATATAAATCACCACAAAACGGCATTACAGAACCATTGTCTAACCGGTTAACGGTGGGAAACATCGAGTAAGTTACAAGGGCAACTAGACATGCGACTTTTACATTCAAGTGTTGAGAAGATCTTTTACGATTGAGCCGGTGACGAATGAGCACAAGATTCTCAACACGAGAAGGTCAAATTCATATTTCCAAGCGCCTATGTGAAACTCCTTTCAATATATCTAGATTTTCGATAAAACATTTTTGAACAAAATGCATCATCGAAGATAAAAGCGCAGCAAAAGTGTCATATGTGGAAAAAAGATACATATAGACATTGCATCGATATTCCTATATTAATGAGTGCAAGTTACATGATACGGTGTAATTGATGATTTCGTTCTAATAATATTAACAGACAAAGATGAGATATCTGCTGCTCTCTCTACAATGACTGTTAGTGAAGGTTCTACCGGTAAAAAGGAAGGAGGGGAGATTCCCGAGTCAGTTGAAGGCCGCGAAATTGTGTATAAGTATGTATTACACATATAAGTATGTATTACACACACTTTCGGGTTTTTCAGATTGCATTTTCTCTTAGCTATCTCAACTATGAACTAACTATCTGTGTTTTAGTTAAGTACTGATATTGTAATTGTTTTCATTCTGTTTTTCCCTTTGGTTTTTTGTAAAAAGGTTTTAAAATATTTGAAATAGAAGCAAAAAGAAACACTTATTTAATGTAAAATTATTTTGCAACTTAAAATACTCGAATTCTGATTTAATAACCTGTTCAGTTTACAAAAAAAAAACCCTTAAGGTGGGAGTAACTCGCAGAAATTTTGCGATCCCTTTGCTGAAACTATAGATATTCAGAACTAGAATTCATTTTGATGGGCACAGCGTTAATATATTAAACAAGTGCTGGTCCTCATAGCAACTTGACGTTGAGCCCACCAGAGGTACTGAAATACACCTGCTCTTACGATCTTCTGCGTGAGATCTGTTGGAGATCCTGTCGAATGAGGTCCTTCCAGCGTGTACGTGGTCTGCGGCGCTGGCGTCTTCAGCCTGAAAACGCCGGGCACTCGATGTCAAGCTAATTTCCTTGAAAAAAGAATTCAAAAGATTGAAAAATGTTTTGCAAATTGAAATTATTATTTTTTAAAAACTTATTTTCTGTTTCTTCCCAAGTGGTTTAGTTTCAATGGAACCATCTGAATGGATTATTAAACAAGCAGGAGTGTATTTGAACTTCCCCGAGGGCTCTGTGGAATCCGCTACTCGGTTCTCCTTATTTCAGTGGTCACATGACAAGCGGGCGCCTCCATTACATGAGAGTGAGGCTCATGTGAGCTCAGTTGTGCAACTTGCTCCCGTTGAAGCAGGTAGTGCAAGGACGTTCAACGAACCGGTCAAACTGGTTTTTTCCCATGGTGCTCCCGATTGCAAAGGTTACGAAGTGATGATCAAACAACTTGAAAAAGAGTCTGGTAATTGGGTTGACCTTGATACAAGAGATTTTCGATCCTTGAATGGTAATTAATGTTTATAAGCCGTTTCACATTGTCTGTTTTTCTGTTTGTGCTGTGATAACTCCAATTAGATTCGACTACAGTTCGCTACGGCCAGTTATCCCTGTTTCAGGTTACATATACATTAACATAGTTTTAGATACGATTACTGATGAAACATCCATCAGCAGTCCATGCATTATATCTCTTAACCTGCATATGGTTTATGACGAATCCTTCGACTTTAAAATTTTGATCATTTACAAAGAAGAGTAGGGAGAGAGAATTTGCTCTTGGACGCTGCTGTTCTTGTTGGTTTCCTAGAAATTGGCAAAGTCTTAAAAATGATTTGTTTTTCTTTAAAAACACCTCATCACTTTATTTTTTTACCATTTAATTAGAAATTGAAGATGAATATGAAGATCCAGAAGAAATCCCAGATTATCTGTTCCCGATCGCCGAAACTGAGATAGAGGAATGTTCAACCTTTGCTGTAGTTTATCGCCTCAGAACCTATACTGCGACGTTTAGTGCAAAAGGTGGAAAACTTTCACAAGATGACTTTGATGGAATCAGTGTTGTTTTGCCGAAAAATGCTACAAAAACAACTTTTGACTTTGGGTTAAAGGTACTTGTGTGTGCGCAGATTTTTGTAGAGATTAAGTAAATTACTTACTACGTTTAAATTCATACAGTTTGATAAAAAAAAAAACCAATAAATTTAAATAAAATCGGTTCTTTCTTCGAATCTGCGACCGCAAGCCCTTTTTTATTGGTACTGAGTCTTATATATGATATGGGAACCGCAGTGGAGGAAAACTATCGTCATTGTTGTAATTTAGCAACGACGGTCATGTTCAATGGGGAAGAAACATCTTTGTTTGAGCAAGATCGCATCTTTCTCAAATACGACAATTTCTGATCCGCCATATGTTCTCTTTGCTAATCTGTATTATCTGTATTAATTTTATCGTACCCCAGCACTAGCTACACTGGTTTTCAATCTATTTATTTGGTTCGTTTTCAAGCTTAAACCAGGAGCGTTTTAGGGGGAGCGACAATGTGATTCACTGTCTTCTAACTTTGATGAAGTTTCTTGTTATTGGTTCTCGCGGCTTTTTCGTAAGGAGCCATCATCAGACTATTTGTTTATAGTCTTCAGTTAAAAAATACAGTTGACCCCTGCGAAGCCTCTTCCATCTTCACTGCTGGCCTGGTGTTCTATATTGCCACAAAAAACTGTCCATCAAGAGAGTTCTTCAGAAACTCGTTCCTTTTGTCTTCTATTATCACGATGATGATGATGACGACGACGACAAAGGCATTGATGATGATGTTGATGGTCGACTAAGATGATTCATGCATGGTGATTATGATGATGATGATGATGATAATTTTTCTTTTGTCATAACGGACGTGAGCGGTTCTTTTGTTAACTGGTGATTTTCTTTATCATACGCACGTAACAGATCCAGCACGTTCCTCATTGGCTAATGGCAGAACAAGAAAACTCTCCATACTCCACTCCTGTCATCCATTTTGACTGCCCAAACAATGTAAAACTATCCAAACCCGTAACTGTTAGAGTCCCGCTGATTATTGAAGGTAATTTTTAGTTATCATATCCAATCGGTTTTATAAAAATATCTTGACATTTGAGTAAAACATACAATGCAGTAAACTCTCACCAAAGCAGACACTCTTGGGACCAAATTTACTGTCAATCTTAAAGAGTTGTCCGCCTTACAGAGGTGTCTGCTTTGAGAGAGTTCACTGCATGAGTTCTTCAGAGTCTTTGAGAACTCATCAGTTGAGGGTGTTTTTAAAATATACATAGGAACTCAAAGAGTATTAAATATAATTCCTAGATTAGAATCTTCTTTTATATAAGAATGCGCAAACTTGAAAGAACGAGCAGTCCAAAGTGGTATTAAGTCAAAGAGACAAGTGTGAGTTTAGTGTGATAAACATAATAAAAAAAAGTTTATTTGCCCGACAGCTTACTTTCACATGTTTTCTTTTTGGAGTTTTTGGCAAATTGTTTTTGCTTTAATTTCAAAATTCTTTTTTTATTTTTTTTTTTGCTAGATGAAGACGGCGGTCCCCCGGATTTTGACATCAAGGATATAAAAATCTTTTATCGGAAATCTATAACGGAATCTGACGAAAAGCCGCCTTGGGAAGAGCGAACAGACCTTGCTCCCGCCTTGAAACTGGAGAATGGTATCGTGGAACTGCAACTTAAAAGCTTCTCTTTGTAAGTGCCATATATCAGAAATATTATATTACATTTAGGATGTATTCAAAATCTGTACCGACATCAAATAATGTATTGAAACATAACAGTTATTATTCATTAGAAGGATATTTGAACTGTAATTAATTTCAGCTCCATGAAGTCCCGTACCAATTCTAGAACGAACAAGTAGAAACTGACCAAGCACTAATTGAGACCACCTACTCATGCGCATGCACCGAAGGCGATAGTTTTTAATAACATGAACAAACGGAACTACCAACTTTAAAAATTTTCTTTAATTATCAAAACTAGAAGGGTATTTTGCAATTTTTTTTCAGAAACGTAATTGTAGTTTATCAACATTTTTGATTAGCTGTTTGCCTTTGTATATGCTGAATCCTGTTTTCGGTTTCGGAAGCCGGTATTCATCAATTCACTGAGCTTTTAAGGATTGAAAGCTGAGTCAACCTTACATCTGGAAAAATCTGACAAATCAATATTTTACGATAAAATTAGATGGGTGCTAGTGTGGCGTTAAACTGTTGTAAAATACTTATAAAAATATACATCTGAGCTTTCGCCGTTCAACGGCATCATCAAAAGAGACAAATGGAGAACAGAAACAAACCAAAAAAGGGTGGTAAACAATGGTGCTCCATAAAGTGCGATCCTCAAGGGATATGATAAAAATATGACTAGATGTTAACACGTGTTGAAATGAAACAATGATATAAACAAAGATAAGGGTGCGTTCGTTTGGGACAATTTCGGAATAGGATTACATCGATTATCATCCCTGAAAATGGTTTCAGCCAATCACTGCCCAGATCAGAAAAAAGTGTATGTAATCCTATTCCGGAATAGTCCCAAACGAACGCACCCTAAAAATGAAAGCTAAGTTTCTCGTTACGTAAGCAAAAGCTAGCGAGTGGAATAGCCTGAATAAGTACGGTTAATTTTTTTAAAAAGGTATAGTTAAAATACTAACGTGACTTATAAAATGATCTATAGAATTGGAAAAGATTAAGTTAGTTACAACGCTGGAGTAGCAAATTGTCCAGTTCTTTGCATTCAGCTCGGGATTTGATTGTAGGCTTTAGTTTTTTTATATGCAGAGCTTCAAGGGATCTCAATTTTACAAGTTCTTGTTCTTTGTCAACTATAGTCACAGTGAATTTGTTGTTAAATTTGAATATTCAAAGTGGTAATTATAGCAAAAAGACTGAAATGTGAAGCATGTGCATTTTTGCCTCTCAGGGCCAAATTCCTATTTCTTGACCTGTCTGGTTACTGTTTACAGACTTTGGGTGTGGGTCGGCTGTGCAAGTGCAACAGTTGTTAGTGTAGCGAGTGTCTATGCAGTTGTCACTCAACAAGAATTGGAAGCAGCTTTTGCTGTTTATCAAGATATGGCCTCTCCTGAGACGCTTACGTTTGTATGCCTTCCACCTGATCAATATTCAGATGTGATGCAAATACAAGATCGCTTAAATCGGAAACAACTCGGTTACGCTAGTTCTTATCACAGCATGAAACAGGGAGAATTTGCTTTAGTAAAGATGGATGATGTGTCAATTAGCAGAGAGAAGTTCACATTGAAGTAAGTAATTTATATTTACAGTTAACCCACATATTCTGCTTGAATACACGATATTTTATATGGCAGTAATATCTACACTTAACAAATGGGTCAAACCCTATATAAATAAGCATTCATTTGACTGTTTTAATAAGTTTTGCGCTTATTATGAAACTAGTTGATGAAACCCTATTATGAGGCAACTCATTTTGTTTGTTTTGAAGAATATATATAGAAACGAATGATGCTATTTATTCTAACTTTTGAACCAGCTGAAGAAACCCTATAAAGTGATTTTTCATTTTGTTTGCTTTGCTTTCTTTCTTCTGAAGGTTCTTAGGACGTACTCCGTTCTATCAGCAAATGGATGTCACCATGTATTCAGAAAAGTGTTGTGTCCGTTTTCTGCCATTGCAATCTCGCAGGGGTGTACTAGAGTACTGCAACTTTTCCGTCAGAGTTGATGTAAATAGTTTTATTCTTATTCTGTGATTTGAAGTAATATAAACAACTAAAACAATATCAGAAACAGAAACAGTAATTTATTCACATTCCACAGTTTTACATGTATGTAAAAAAAAGAATTAAATACTATACTTAGCTTTAAATAAGGTTAGAATATATTTAATAAATAGATTCCATGTTAGCGTGCGTCTGTTAAGTAATAGATCACAGATGACGTCAAACTGTTGTAAGAACAAAACGCGAGAATAACTTGGGTTATTATATAATTAAATTTTAGTTCATAGATATAGTTTAATATTTTAGAAATGTCTAGTGTCTAAGTAACTATATGTTTTCTAGTTAGACACTAGTGATAATATTAGTGCTTTCAATAAGCACCGACTTCCGACGAAGAGCGTCGGCTACTTCGATCAGAGACGTCGGCTACTATTTCCCGAAATTGAAGTAATTAAAGAAAGATACTAGTATGATTGTGAAAATAAACAAAAAAACGTTGTTGGTGATAAGAAATCGTCCTTATTTTTATACACAATTTGATGCCCAGAACGCTGGAAATAGCGGTTCAGAGCTTCCAGATTTCAAATTTTTCTGCCCCTGTGGTTAATACCGTCGCCTGCTCTACTCAAACTGGCTGCCTACTTCAAACTTTATTGAAACCCCTGAATATAACCGATTAATCTAAGAAAAGTTACAAAATCCGTACCTAATATCAGTAGATCAGTAGTCGATAGTCAACCTTAATAGAATCGCATAACTGGATGAAGAGATTTATCTTGTAAAAAAACATTTACTGATGACCTGAGCCAAAGAGTGTAGTGCAAGGTGACATTAAAAGGCATCCTCATTTTCCCAAAGGAACTGTAAAATCAGTAGCTGCAGCCTTCCTATAACACTAAGGATTTCAGTATAGGAATTTCCAATAAGGGTCTCAGGGATCTTTTCTGCCATTCTTTCGTTACATTGTCAAAGTTTGTTTGTCATTTACAATTTCTAGTCAGAATTTCATTTTACCACCTACATATTTCAAAAAAGTCCTCATTATAGTTGTTTTTCTCTCATTCAGGTAGGGTCGTCCAGGAACAATGACGCCATAAAGGTTAGTTAGTGAAGTGATAACGTTCTGTGTTTGTCTATCAGTTTCTGAGCTCATGATAAAATTTTCTGAAGCAATTGTTTTTGTGTCTAGTTTTTTAGATCACGACTGTTGTGGTTATGAGACCAGTGTAGAGTTATGCATTTTCTTGTCCTTATTTATCTATTGTTTAGAAACCGAAGAATTTTAACTATTTTGTTCTTTTTACATTTAAACCCTCAAAACTTTGGGACAAGCTTTACGATCAAGTTTCCTACCCTCGGGAAAAGATGTTTCTTCAGATTGTCCAGATATTTACCGCCTCGTCTTCACCCAACAACCCCTTGGTAACCATTGATAGGTGCAGTAAGGGTTGTTAAAATTCCATTATGTCGATTGGTTGTAACAGTACAAATAATCAATTTTGGGTTACATTTCGTGTTGGTTTTTTAGGATCCAATTGAATGTTTCGGCATTCTGCTGGAAGATGAAAGACTAAACGAGTTTCCTCTTCAAGACATTCTGCCGCACCTTGCAGAATGTGTACCAGACAAAGTGTATGACGAGTTGGATCAACTTGCCAAAAATAACCCTGAGAAGTTTTTTTCGAGACTGGCACAGTTAACAGAGGAAATTCAAAACAAATGCTTCGAGGCGATCAATTCTACATTGGAGGAGTTGAAGAACCATGGAAGTGGAGTTGAGCATTGCATAAAGCTGCTTAGTTTAGGTAAAGAGTTTTCGAAATTTGTGTGAAATTTGGATGTCATAATTGTAGATTTCTTGAAAGGAGGAAGCGGGAGGAGGATGATATTGACGACAATTATTTGTTTTTATGAACAGGAGAGAAAGTCGTTAAAAGTCCAGCTAACCAAGCTGTAAAAAAGTTTGTATCCTCTAAGATACTCGGTGGATGGAGAATGCTGGGAAGAGAGCTTGGTGTTAAAGATACTGTTATGGCAAATATACATGTAGAAGTAAGGGACCTTCAACTTCAGGATCCATCTTATGAAGAATGTTATCAAATGCTTTTGAAATGGAAGCAAGGGAATGAGAGTAAAGATGCAACTGTCAAAGTTCTTGTGACAAAACTTGTGAAATGTGGCTATCGTGATATTGCTGAAGATCTTATGAAAAAATTGTCATTAAACGACAACGGAGAACTATATATACATGTACACTAAATAAAACCCATTATTATTTAATTCCAACTCCGAAACTGATGCAACCCGTATAGTTGAGAGTAAATACAAGGTTCGGCATTTTAATAATCGCTGTAAGAGTAGCTGTCTTTTTTGAGCATTATCCTTTCGTCAGAGCATCCAGTCGCCGACACATTTCAATAGTATCTCTTTTAATAAAATATCCAGCAAATTCTGATGCTGGTGGTTCTTTCTCTCGCGTTCTTACAAACCAATGTTCTTTTGATTAAAACCACTCAACGAAAGAAATCTTTTCTTGTCCCTCTGGTGAAGTGATATTTAAATTTTCTTTTAATACTGTTTTTCAATAGCTGAAGATCATTGAACTGTTTGTTGCCTGCTAGCTAGAGGCAAAATTGAAGACAAGAGAAGATGATGCACCAGTAAATGACGTGCAGTAGCTCGAGTCTTAAGTCCTAAATGGATCATTTTAAACTCTCCTGGCAATTCTGAGGTATCATAAAAATTTCCGAATGAAGCTAAGGCAAAACACAGTTCTTTGAAGTTATCATATCAGCTCACTGATATGGTTTTTCTTCACGGCTTTATCACATGGATATCTACCCTAAATGTGCAATAAAAGAAATGAAATTGAAGTTATCTAAAAGTGGACTGTTCCTCAGCAACTGTTGCTCTGAAGTTAGGCTAATCCCGGTAGGTCAACTTCCAACTCTACTTACGTTTTAACCTAAATTTGTTCGTAATTTACCTATTCGCCGACGCATTTCAATAGTTTTCCTTATCTATTCAAGAAGAAGATAGTTTTAATTTTGTTCGTGGTATTTTTAATTGTATAGCCAAAAATCATTTCAGAGAAAACGCTCATATACTGTATACTTTAATTTCCAATAATTCGTTCTGGTATAAATTAGTTATGGAGAACTTTCACTGTATTCAACGAATGGTGAAATATTAATGTTTACAAAGTGAACTTTTATTTGAATTAGGTAGACGTTTTGGAAGTGGTATTTATTGTAAATTCAAACTATCCGAAATAGATGTTAAAAATAGTATAGAAAAAATATTCAATGTATATCCACTACTTTTTGATCAATTATTATCAGAGTTTAATGAGTATACCGACATGCAAGTCGAACAAGTTTTATAGAGGAACCAAGGGTTGTAAATATGTTAGTTAGCAAACGTACTTCATTTTTTAAATAAACAAATAAATATCTACTTTGTTTAACGTCTTTACGTGAAGGGACTGGTTACCCAGTCTCTCTTGCCAGAGGCTAATGTTTAAGCGGTCGCCGACGCAGATTTTGGCGTATAAGTCGATCCTATGGAGGGAGAAAAACAAAACATATTTATTAATTCAACTGTTTTTCATTTCTTTTTCCAATTCTTATAACTTTCTCTCGTGCAAGGTAACTAACCTCTTGGTTATCCTAATTGTTAAGGTACCAGTCCATCGAGCGGAAGGCGCCGGCCGGACTAACAATCAAAGTCTTGAAATAATTGAGAAGGCGCTCTAATATCTACCAATGTTTGGACCTTCGCTTAACAAACTTGTATATTTTATTATAAGAACTCGAGCTATTTTCCTAAAACGTTATTAATCGACCATACGAGGGATAGTTGCTTTCACATGCAACATTTTTACAGTGAACGAACTGGGATTAGTTACCGTGCCTTCTTAAGCCTGGTTCACACTTGTGAGATAAGCACAAGCATAGCACAAGGACGTTCACACTAGCGACATACGCATGCGTAGTGCAAGTGCAAGTCATTTTCGTGAAAAGAAACAAAGGCTCTAGGAACCAATCTCGACCCCAGAGCTCTTCTTTTTTGAGCATGACTGAGGGAGAGAAAGCGCGAAGTCCGAGAAGAGGTCTGGAACAGTGTCATTCTGATTGGTTGAATTCTTGTGCTTATGCTTATTTCACCTCGGTGTACACTAGCGTTTTCTTGTGCTTGTGCTTGTGCTTATCTCACAAGTTGGAACCAGGATTTACTCTTTGCTTAGCCGTCAAAATGGCGGCGAAGATTAAAATTGAAGGGAGGGGTTTGCACAGATGGAATACATTCTTGGAAGCTTAGTTTATCTGTACTTAGAAATAATCGCCAGTTTCCGCAACCGGAGAACAAACTTCGGAATCGTATTTAGATAGACCACATTTCAAACCCTGTATATAGATTCGGGCCGTAAATTTGGGATACGCTAGTTTGATTCCCCTTCAGTTATATAATCGAACACCACGTGCCACGCATCAATTGCTCGGTTTTTAATGATTGGTGATAGGGTAAGAGTATTTTATTTGTTGTAACGTTATCTAATTCCTAGTTTAATATGTTTATTTAAAGTACATTAGCAGGAATAAGATCGCTTTGACAGAGGTAGCGGTCATACGATAGAACGCAATTCTGAGTCACCTCCTTGAAATGTTATGTACTTCACAACGAGTATTATTTGATTTAGAAAATCCAGTCAGCTTTATCTTTATCTTCGCTTTCCCTTACACGAATCGGGGCTAATGCCCGCCGAATACTGAATATAGAATATATAACACAGTAATGAATTCGGAATATTTGAACTACAAATGCAAGGAATTGAGAATTTTAATTGTTTTTTCATATAAAATTCGGAAAGCCAAGCATTGAACAAGAAAAAGTGCTAAAAATAAGTCATAAGAGCTTGTCTATATTTGTCTATAAGTCTCAATTTCATACAGGTATCCCAAATATAAAAATAGCGGATAACATCTGTTAAACAGCAGCATATGATAACAAAGTGGGAATATTTGATTAGCCTTTACTTACAGCGGAATATGGAATAGCTAAGGTTGAAATATTCCGCTTGGATGGATAACATTTCTTCCGTACTAAACATTTTAAACTTCTGGTTAGAGCCTTGTTTCCGGGGCGATTTCTTAAGACTCTGTGAAAAAGGGACAAGATCTAGAAAGAAATGAATATTCCAAAAAAACGGGCTTTGTGTTTCATCTGTTTTCAAAACACGGGTGCTTTTATTGTTTTTTAATATTTGGAAACCAAATTAAATACAAAGTCCGAATTTTTCAACTAGTTTCAACAACTGATACAATTTTAAAATTAACATTTTGAGTAGTGCTCAATACTTGTGGAATTAAAGCTGGAGTTCGAGCTTCTCACCTGTTTCGTTGGTTTTCATTTACCTTCTTTGTTAGTTGGCTATCTTACTCCTACTTGTTAGATTTTCACGGATTTTACAACAACTGCATGTAATTACTCATTAAACAGTTACAAAAACGTAATTATCTTTTAATTGTGAACTTGCTTCTTTGTCCGATTGTTTGATTGAAACAAACAGTTTGTTAGCTTCGTCCAGAAAACGGACAATTATTTGCATAAAGACAAATGGGCAGCTTCTATGTCCTTTTCGAGTCGCAAAGAATGCTAAAATTTAAAGTACCCAAGTTCTTCGCAAAGTCCAATGTTCTGACGTGCCTTAAAATAAGATGGAGGCCATCAAGCTCTATTTGTGAATGGCAGAGTGCGGCAGCCGTCCAAGACTCTGTACAAGTTGTCTCCGGTAACCGTTGCGAAATTAATCCACTCGGCGGCAAATCCTTTAATTTTTTTATGCGACTGATAAAAGGTACACATTTATTTGAGATTTACAAGTCAGATAATATGTACGTACTGCTATGAAATCTTGCAGCAACTAATATGGGCACTAGTACTAGTACGTACGTAATAACTTGTAATTATTATTAAAGCCAAATCCCAGTAGCATCACCTTTAACTTTGTCCTATTATCTTGTTTGGAAACCTGATCCTAATAGCTATGCAATGCCAACATTACAAGGCCCTGAAACGCCAAGTTATGCCGTGCTAACAAGACCTAAATGAGGCAGCAAACCCATCACTGGGTAAGCCCTGTCTCTTAACCGAAACACCTGTCCATTGCTGCAGCATCAAGCTCACTTTTAAATAAGGTAGATTTAAAAGGTAATACCTGCTACCAACGTGGCCTTAGTTTCCATATTAGTGGCTCAATTTTTTATACTAGTACATACGTCAGTTATACTAAAAATTTAACCCCAAAAAAGATCAGACTAGAAACTCAAACCCAAACAACGCCATTAACAAGATCGGCCATCATGATACCTTGATTTAAAATCCTCTAAATATCGGTCCCATCTTGTGGTTCTGAAACAATATTTTAAAACTTTCAGGTTTTATGAAACTTTTGGCATCTAGATTTGTTTTGAATTTAGCATCAGACCATTAACGAGATCGGCCATCGTGACAACTTGATGTAAAGTCTTCGTTGCCGCAAATACATTCTCCACTATAAATCACACTCGATTTGTGTTTGCTATCGTCATTGAGTCAAAACAAAGTTCTAATTTTCCTTGTCTACCAAAGTCTAATAAAAAAACGTTTTGAAATATTGTTTCCCGACCACAAGAAATATAGGAGAATCAGAACTTTACAGTAAGAATAGCTGAACATGAAGATTATAGGATGCATAATTCAGAACCATCTATCACAAAATCCAACCACAAATTCAAATGGAACGTCACGTACAGTGAACAAACATTTTTCCGACCAAAAATAATAGAAGGACTTTTAAGAGCCAGTGAAAAACCCTCTTTGAACAAACAAGTCCATTGTTTCATTGCAAAACTTTTCCTCTCGGGAATGACTTGAATTTGAACAAAACCTAACTGTATGCAAATATAGGAACCTTCTGCTGATGATGAGCACATGGTCGAAAACGTTTTAGAAACGTTTTAACATCTAATAATAGTTTTAGCTTTTATTCAATTCATTTTTAAAAAAGCTACGCTTTGACGACAATATTTCAAAACTTTCAGGTTTGATAGAAGCTTTCGTATCAACATTTGTTCTGATTTTAACATGTGATCTTGTGGTTTTGAAAAAAATTTTAAAAACTTTCAGGTTTTAGAGAGGTTTTGGCATGTAGATTTCGTTTTGTTTCAACATAAGATTTTAGAGAAGATGAATATTTCCATGAAGAAGATGAGAATAGAAACTCAAACCCGAACGACGGCCATTAACGAGATTGGTCATCATGATAACTTGATTTAAAATCTTCTAAATATCGGTGCCATCTTGTGGTTCTGAAACGATATCTTCAACTTTTAAGGTTTTATAGAAGTTTTGGGAACTAGATTTGTTTTGAATTTAGCATAATATTTTAAAGGTGATCAATATTTCCATGAAGAAGATGAGAGTAGAAACTGACACCCAAACAACCGCCATTAACGAAATCGGCCGTGATGACAATTTGATGTAAAATCTTTTAAATATCGGCGTCATCTTGTTCTTCTGAAACAAAAGTTTTAAAACTTTCAGGTTTTATAGATGTTGTTGCATCTAGATTTCTTTTTATTGCAACATAAGATTTTAGAGATGATGAATATTTCCATGAAGAAGATGAGGCTAGAAATTCAAACCCAAATGACCGCCATTAACTAGATCGGTCATCATGATAACTTGAATTAAAATCTTTTAAATATCGGTCCCATCTTCTTGTTCTGAAACAATATTTTAAACCTTTCAGGTTTTATACAAGTTTTGGCATCTAGATTTTTTTTTAATTTTCGCATAAGATTTTAGAGATGATGAATCTTTCCATAAAGAAGGTGAGAGTAGAAACTCAAACCAAAACGACCGCCATTAACAAGATCAGCCAACATGACAATTTGATGTAAAATCTTCTAATTATCAGTCCCATCTTGTTGTTCTTAAAAAATATTTTAAAACTTTCAGGTTTTATAGGAGTTTTGGCATCTATCTATATTTTTATTTTAACATACAATTTTAGAGATGGTGAATATTTCGATGGAGAAGATGAGACTAGAAACTCAAACCGAAACGAACGCCATTAGTGAAAACGGCCATCATGATAGCTTGATTTAAAATCTTCTAAATATTTGTCCCAAGTTTTAGTTGCGAAACAATATTCTAAAAATTTCAAGTTTTACAAACGTTTTGGCATGTACATTTCTTCCTATTTTCACATAAGATTTTATAGAGATGATGAATATTTCCATGAAGAAGGTGAGACTAGAAACTCAAACCCAATTGAGCGCCTACAACGAGATCGGTCATCATGGTAGCTTGATTTAAGATCTTCTAAATATCGGTCCCATCTTTTTGTTCTGAAACAATATTTTAAATGTTTGAGGTTTTATAGATGTTTTGGCATCTAGATTTCTTTTTATTTTAACATAAAATTTCAAAGATGATGAATATATCGATGAAGAAAATGAGACTAGAAACTCAAACCAAAACGATCGCTATTAACCAAATCGGCTACATGATAACTTGATTTAAAATCCTCTAATTATCGGCTCCGTCTTGTGGTTCTAAAACGATATCTTCAATCTGTCATGTTTTATAGACGTTTGGCAACTATATTTGTTTTGAATTTTGCATAAGATTTTAAAAATGATAAATATTTCTATGAAAAGATGATACTAGAAACTCAAACGACCGCCATTAACGAGATCGGCCATCGTGACAACTTGATGTAAGTCTTCGTTGCCGCAGATACATTCTCCACTATAAATCACACTCGATTTGTGTTTGCTATCGTCTTTGAGTCAAAACAAAGCTCTAATTTTCCTTGTCTACCAAAGTCTAATAAAAAAACGTTTTGAAATATTGTTTCGCGACCACAAGAAATATAGGAGAATCAGAACTTTACAGTAAGAATAGCTGAACATGAAGATTATAGGATGCATAATTCAGAACCATCTATCACAAAATCCAACCACAAATTCAAATGGAACGTCACGTACAGTGAACAAACATTTTTCCGACCAAAAATAATAGAAGGACTTTTAAGAGCCAGTGAAAAACCCTCTTTGAACAAACAAGTCCATTGTTTCATTGCAAAACGTTTTCCCTTGGGAATGACTTGAACTTGAACAAAACCTAACTGTATGCAAATATAGGAACCTTCTACTGATGATGACCGCATGGTCGAAAAGGTTTTAGAAAGATTTTAACATCTTCTAATAATAATTTTAGCCTTTATTCAATTCGTTTTTAAAAAAGCTAAGTTATGGCAACAATATTTGAAAACTTTCAGGTTTGATAGAAGTTTTCGCATGTACGTCTGTTCTGATTTTAACTTGCTATCTTGTGGTTTTGAAAAAATATTTTAAAACTTTTAGAGAGGTTTTTGCATCTAGATTTTGTTTTATTTCAACATAAGATTTAGAAATGATGAATATTTCCAAAGAAGATGACACTAGAATCTCAAACCATAGTTAGTAGATGTCCCCCTCTACTAACTATGCTCAAACCAAAACGACCGACATTAACGACATCGGCCGTCATGATAACTTGATGTAAAATCTTCTAAGTATCGGTCCCATCTTGTGGTTGTGAAACAATATTTTAAAACTTTCAGGTTTTATAGATGTTTTTGCATCTAGATTTCTTTTTATTGTAACATAAGATTTTAGAGATGATGAACATTTCATAAAGAATATGAGAGTAGAAGCTCAAACACAAACGACCGCCATTAACGAGATCGGCCATCGTGATAGGTTGGTTAAAAATCTTCTATTATAGGTCCCATATTGTGGTTGTGAAACAATATTTTAAAACTTTCAGGTTCTAGAGACGTTTTGTAACCTAGATTTCATTTAATTTTTATCATAAGATTTTAAAGATGATGAATATTTCCATAAAGAAGTTGAGACTATAGAAACTCAAACCCAAACGACCGCCATTAACGAGATCAGCCACGGTCATAACTTGATCGAAAATCTTTTAAATGTCGGTACCTTCATGTGGTTCTGAAACAATATTTTAGAACTTTCAGGTTCTATAGAAGTTTTGGCTTCTAGTCTTTTTTTTTATTTTAAGATCAGATATAAAGATGACAAAAATTTCCATGGGGAACTTTATAGTATAAATTCAAACTCAAAAGGCCACCATTGGGGAGGACTGGTCATTATTTATGGATAGGGAGGG
>JAOEHV020515023.1:0-20267 GCA_025447995.2 Isaurus tuberculatus
ATGAGCTGATAACCGAGATTGAGTGAACCAATCAGAACGCGCGAAACGCAATATTCGAGGTTGAAAATTTAATAATACTATATATGATCTCTTTAAGGATTTCGACTATTACTACACATGTTAGGGCTTTGATGGATAATAAAACGCCTTCGTTTGCTCAGAGCTGTTGCTAAGTTTTCAAACTCGTTTTCTCACCTCTTTGATTCACCTTTGGATGCTCTTAGAAGTTCCTCGAGTTTGATCTTCTGTCTCTTGAGGTTCTCAATCTCCTGCTGCAGCGTTCGCACCTATCCGAGTGACGTCACATAACGTTAAAGTTACCCATAATGCACCTTTTCTTTTGTTTTTCAAAAATTAAGGATTTTGAAAGCTACGCGTTTTTTGTATAAGAAATTCTAGTTTAAACTTTTGTAGTCATGTAATTTACGCTTACAATACGTTTACAAAGTTTTTTAAGTCCTGAACGAATTTAGTTCTTTATGTTCCCTTCTTGCAGTAAATTCAATGTTTTTTTTTCTAGCCAAGTATTTGTTTTCCAATTGGCATATATCGCAAATTCGTTTGAATGACAGTTGGTTATCCCATCTACTTCTCGCAGAAGTATAATCGAGCGCGTAGTATAATAAAAACCTTTAGATCCAACAACGAGTACGAGTATAAGATTTCAGTTTCCGGCGTAATGCGCATGAGCGGAAAGCGTGACATGAGTTACGTAAGTGTTAAAGTCGTAGTGTCTTTCTAAATGGTGGCTCAAAATCAATAAAATCAACCAACTGCTGATTCATAAACATTTTTTTGTTAAACAAGTATGTGCCTTTGCTTCTAATAAATTATACTAACAGAATACACAGTAACCACTGGACTTGGTCGAGCTTTTAAATTACCTTATCAGTCAAGGAAGACAAAGATCTCCCCAAATAACATAAAACGGACTTTGAATTGCACTAAAGACAGGTCCTCAACTTGACTTTCAAAGCGATCGTAGAATGGAAGTATTATTGGTCAATAGCGTAAAACGCGTAAAAATTTCCCCATCGTTCAGTTTATTATCATTATACAGAATTACAGATGCAACAAGAACATTTTTTCTTGTAAAACATTCGACAAAGATTTGGCGAAAAATAGCAGCACTTAAACCTCGTTGTTTACATGATTTAAACTTAAAATTGCGACGGCTAACTACGAGTTTGACTTTAGCAGTACCAAGCCCCGCGCGTAGTCATAGCTCTACTTTATTTGTTTTTGAAGCTAAAGTTAAAACATCGCAATGAAACAAGTTTAGGAACTCATTTCACTGCTTTTATAATTACGTTTTAGAATTCATTTTCTTAAGTCCCCTCTTTATATGCACTACACGCTGCCTGTTAAACAAATAACACAGTCTTATATAATTTATTAAATTTTATTAAGTTTACTTTTAGGTGTTTGTCTATTTATTTCACCTTAAAAGATTAAATCTGTTTTTGACTTGTTGTTTTCGGCTTTTTGATAAATTCAAGTATTTAATTTGCTACCCCTGATTCACGTAAAGTTACCATGACAACTCCCATTTACACATCCGAAAGCACTTTGCGGTTTCTTTAACTCTGGTAGATATCTGCGTAAATGTGGTTTTCAGCATGGTTTGAATCATTTTTTTTCCTAGATTGCGATCGGCGACATAGTGTTAAAACAATTCAATGCTCGAGGATAGCGGAACAACCGGGAAAACAAACACTTATCTTAATAAGAGCACTCAGCTTGAGATTCGCCCCTGAACTTAAGAAAAAGTCCAGACTGAAGTTTTAAATAGAGACATTTCAGTACAAGTTTCATCAGAACACTCAGGCTAAGATTTATGCAAAAATTTAAAAAAAATAGAATCCCATGCTGATGTTTTGGTCAGATAAATTCCAGTACACGCTTTTTATGTAAGAAACAACTTTAAAAACAACCAATGAGATCACTTAGGCTTAGAGTTGGCACAGAATTAAAAACAAGCTAACAACCCCAGGCTGATGTTTTGATCAGACGAAATCCAGTAGAGGCTTTTAAGTTTTATATATAAAATCCAACTTACAAACAACCAACGATTTACCAAATAATTAAGAACAACCCTAGATGAATTTTTTGTCGAACAAATTCCAGTATTTCTTTTAGTCAATATTCACTGATTAAGTTTAAAGTTCATTATAACAGATAAGTCTTCAAAAAAAAGTTTTATGTACTTTATTCTAAAAATGGTTAATATTCAACATTTCTTTTGATAATATTTTTTTGGTAAATATTTACAAGAACACTGGATTCTCTGGTTCTTATTCAATAAAGATGATAAGTTTCTCCGTATGTTTTTTGAGCGTTGATGTTAAAATGTGAAGAAAGAAGTTTCTATATAATGTTTTACACCAATGATCGCCCGGGACAATTATACTTGAAAATGTCCTGCAGTTATTACCTTTTTCATTATGCTAATTGAAATTCAAACATTTCTATTCAAATTGTTTTTGAAATTGATAATTAAGCAATATTGCCTTGCTATTGGTGCCAGCTCCTTATTATTAATTACTTGACCTGAAAGTCATAACCCAAACAATTTTAGGTGTTGACAGACTTATCTATTTTTGCTCGGATTGAGGAATCTGCGCGTCTCGTAGTCTTGACCTTTTGTCTCAAACCGGAGTTACACAGGAAAATTCGTTGAAGCGTTCTTGAGTTTTATCGATCGATTGATTTTATTTGCGATTTGTGAAGTCGCTTATACGTTGCCTTTATGCTTGAAGTATTAATAATTATCAACCAAAAACTTGAATCACGAATCTAATTTTATATGTAAATCTTTCATTTGGCTGTGATTCTTCTCAAATTATTTTCTCTGCCCTAATCAACCTTATATTTTGTTTCGATTTTTCGTCAGTCATCGATAAAATCAGAATGTTATTTTGGAAAGAAAACTTTTTTGAAGTTTCAATTCTTCACCTAAATAATCAAAATAATTTTCGAGGTAATGAAGCTCATCGGTTTTCAATGTCTGTGAATAAAATTGTTTTCAAAAACTTCATCCTAACAAAAGTATTAATCCTTTGATCTTTTCTCGAGAAATGCACGAGTGTAACGATTAAATTGTGCCCTTAAAAACATTAACAAAACTTCGAATTATTTCAAAACATAACCTGATTTCTTTATTTTTGTGATCCGCCCTTTAACTGTTGTTTAAAAAACCGACAGCTCGAATAACAGTTTCCGTTTTCATGATGTATGCTAATAATTAGCCATTTTCTTTGTCGGGGTCATAAGTGCGTAAAAAGTTGTTAAGTTCTACAGTACTTTCAATATGCTTCTAAACTGTCACTTACTTGCACGCAATCACCCTGTCTTAGGAGAAGGAAAATTAACTTTTTTGTACTGGTTTTAACTTTATATTGTTTTAGTCCTTTAAATTGTTTTATTCTCCATTGTGCGTTCACACTTCAGTGAATGCTTTTACATATTCAAACTTTGCGACGGGGGTGAAACCATTCGACCGTTAACATAGTTCTCAGTTTCAATGCAAAGACAGCATTGAAATATCTCCAAACAGATCGTCAAAGATTAATTTATTTGCTTGGTGGTAGAGTTTCTTTCAAACTGTAAACATTTCAAAAAGTGTCGATTGAACAAAAGGTAGGTCAAAAAAATTAAATAGAGTCCGTGTTGTCTGCAATATATTGTTATTGCCTGCAAGAATACACAATACTACAACATAATACCATCGCGTCCACGTCTTGCAGCCATTTAATAACCGCACCTTAGTTGCATTAACACCGTATAAAATACTTATGGTTTACTAAAAAAGATAAAATAACCATCTATAGCAAAGTAGGCGATCGATTTGAAAAATCAAAACATTTCAACACAATTTTTCAGTATTTTTTTACTCACCTCTCTGCTATGCTCTTTCTTCATTTCGTCAAGTTTGTACTTGTACTTTCTGTAAGCTGCTTCCATGTCGTTGAAAATTTCCTTTGCCTCCGTGATTTCCTGGAGAGTAATCTCATGATCACCATAACTGTGGTTGGTGCTCGTTGAGAAACTTTTAAGGCTGGTTTTGTATGTAGTTGTGCCTCCCGACAAAGTTTGTCGAACAGGCGACGACGCCTCAAGTTTAGAGCTTGAAAAAGATGTTTCGTCCATGCTGCTTGACCTTTGCAAGCCTGGCTTCAAAGCCTCTGGTGATTCTCTTTCTCCTTTGCTATCTTAACACCCTGCAACCAAAACAGCAAAAAGTTTATCAAAGCTTTCTAAAGGAACAACACCCTCCTTCGTGCGAGTCGTGCCCTCGTAAAGCCTTAACGACTAAAGATAGCGTCTCCGGTCAGCATTTTGTAGCACCTAAGAATAATTTGCATAAATGAACCATTGTGTCAACACCCACCACATTCATATAATCAGTCACACTTCATAAGACAAGCCAATTCGACGAATCCAGAATAGTCCCTAAATGCGTCCTCTTTCTTATCATACAGAGCTTCATTATTCCACAAAAGGAGTCGAGTACAAGAGGATCTTTTGTGATTCAATTTTCCTACTTATATTGAGCTAAGCAGTGTGAACTACTTGCTAGAGAGTCGTTTTTGGTGAGTAAATTGTTAGTGATTCAGTATATCAGGGCGTAATGTGTTTACCGTGACCCTATTTTAAGATGTTGTGACAGAATGTAGTGTTTAGTTGAGTCACGAAACACTTTAGAAGGTTTGATCAAAAATAAGTTTCTACTACGTGGAATTATCATGTCAATAGTAACATACAGGTCCAAAGTTTATTCATATCAACTGTCGTGCATCGATGTTTTGTTACAAAATAAAATTAAATAGAACTAAAGTAAGAGCTGCAAACATGAGAACCTTTCTTCAAAGGCAGAGTTCTCTTCTAAATTCCATACAAATGAAGCAACTGGAATACAGTTAAACAAGGAATAAATCTCAGGTGCATTACTTTTATGTCCTATTGTTTGGGCGTAGCGTTGTTTCTGATCAACTATAATCCGAGAATTTTTATAATTATGCAAATTATTTACAGATAATAAAGAATAAGTGTGGAAAGCTTTTCTAACGATATTTTTTAGCCTGTGAAATAATAATGTCTCTAGCAACTTTATACACAAGATGTTTATGGGCAAATTAAGATATTAAGCAGCACTTCAGGATTGATAAATTACTTTAAACAGCGTACGTGAGCAATATAAATCTCTTTTATATTACAGTTGAATTAATATTAACATAATGAGCCCCGCTGTTACTTGTTTTAAAATAACCTTAGATGTTACTAAAGGTGTGAATTGTACCGTGCGGTATAAACTATCTGTACCTTTCTCGAACACGAATACATTAAATCAGAACAAATAAAAAAGGGAATTTTCGGTCGAATAGAAATTACAGGATATTACATAAATTCTTTAATTTGCCTGGGATTTAAAAGAGTTTAAACTTCCACTGTAGTCTTTGGGCCCCCTGAGACCTCCGAAGTCTGTTTGCATCACCTGAGAAAATATCGTTCTGCAACGATGAATTACGTGGGAATGTTTTAAAGAACGCGTCCCTAGAGCTTACAAGAATTCATTTTAAATCTCCTTGTTTCAAAAGCTGCAAATTGAAACAAGTTCTGCAAGTACCACTAAAAATTTATTATAAAAATGCAGGAATCATTTCCTGGTTTAAGCATTTTTATACATTTTAAGATAAAAGTTAAAAGTCTTGATAAAATGTTTAAGAAGAATGAAAAGCCGTGCAAGTTTGCTTTTTTTTGTTGTGTATGTACACTTGTACGAGGTAGTGTAATAAATTTCTGTACCGTTTATGAGTTAAGAGTTTCATAAAAGCCATTTAGTAGTCACTCAAGAAGAAGCGAATTCTCACACTGACCTCCCCTCTATCCCATCCTAGGGAATCAGTTGTCATTTGTGGTATTTAGAGTCCTGGACATAATGTTAATGAAATCGTTTAATGAAAAACCAACCGAGAAATCTTTTCTCCATTTTGCTTACTAAAGAACCATTGACATTGAAGAACAAATATGAAAAAATATGAAAAAAACTACTCTAGAAAGACTTGAAAAACTTTTTGTTTGTTGTGTTTGTTTGGAATTTTAAAATATTCTGTCGTAAAAATATGCAACGTTGTGGAACTGTAAACACTTTTAATTAATTTCTCTGAAGAAAAAACACGAAGAGGCCAAAAGTGAAACTAACTTTTAGTTATTTTTCTTTTTTATAATCTCAACGATTTCATATTTTTTCTTAATCTGTCACGGTCAGGTAGTGTTTAAAAACACATGCCTCTAGTTTTGCAAGTTTTATCAATACATTGTACCAGAACATTCTTCGCACCCTTCCCTTAAGGATGTTGTGTATCTAGTTCATAATCTGTACACTCGGTCATTTTATCTATGTCAACACTTTTGAACTTTTTGAAAACAAGCCAACTTAGTGCTTTAAGGTTTTTAGATCTCAATCATATAAACACGTCTTCGACATCAACATCACTCTTTTCCAATCTTTTTTTAAGCAATTAAACCTTTTCGAAACATTTTAATTGGTACGCCAAAATTTAAAAATTCAAGTTTGAAAAATTTCTGATTATTGCCCAAAGCAGTAAGGAGGTTACGCTTCAAATGTTCGTCATAAATATTTTAACCCTGTTTTGTCTAATTTACACGTTGCAATTACACGCCGACGCCAATTTCAATAGTTTTTTTCTTTAAAAAATATTCAACAAGCTTTTTTTTCTTGCATTTTAATTTTCCCAAAAACTTTCCTCCAATTTTAACTTTTCCAAAGAGTTTTTTTTTTTTTGCTTTCTAACTTACACTATAGCCATCCCTATACGTGGAATAAAGTATATAGGAACAAATTTATTATGCAAAAAAAGTCTCGAATATTCGTTGAAAAACTAATGTGATCAATCGTAAATAATTTTGATTTATAAATCTTTCTTTTGAAATTTCCCCAAATCAGCAGCCGTTTCATAAAGTTTTTCAATTAAGGCAAAATTGAGGGAAAAAAATTTCAAAAAAATAAAAACAAAGTAATAACCTTTTAAGGCAGAAAACAACGAAATTTTGATGAAAACATTTCTGTTTTGACTAGGAAAAGTTTTCTCATAATTGAAAATCTCAGCAGTTGTTTATCGAAACCAATAGTTGGGATGAAAATGGCATAAAGCTGTTTTAGACGAATTTAAATGCATACAAAAAAAATAGGATCATTTTTGGCTGAAATTGCCAAAATTAAAAAGCCGAAATTTGAGCCTTTGTAAAATGCTAATGGTTGTAATCAAAAGGTTTTAGAATTATCAAACAAATTTTTTTTTGCCTAAACTGTTTGTATCGTAAGACTTAGACATTCAAGATTTCAAAGGTGTGTTCTAGTTGGTGAATGATTAAACACCACCCCTCCCCCCTCCACAGCATGAGTTGTCAGTCAACGCCAACGCAATTGTCCACGCTAGTTGATTTCCAAATCTATTAGGTTTTCCTTACACACTGTGAAACTAAATATTTCCAGTTGTTTATGTAGCTTTTCAGTCTATTGGTCAAAGTAAGGAACATTTTTATTTTAGATTTTGTTTGGTGTTATCGACTAATTAAGAAAGTTCATGCCTACGTCAAAACCGTACTGTAAAGCTCTAAATAACAATATGTTCCGTCCTCTTTGACTTTAGGAAAAGTGTTTTCTTTTGAATATTGAATAAGTTACTTGGCTTTTAGTTTCTTCTAGCCAAATTTAATGGAGTAATGATAGCGATGTCACGGAACTGCTTAGTGATATTCGCTTTTTGATTTCATTGATACTAGAGTTAATTAATAAAACAATGACATTCGCTTTGAAGATAACTATTACAGGATTAAGAAAAAATGTTAAAAAAACTGTTATCCAGAAAAAAGGAGTTTCAGGCCATAAAAGGAACAAAGATAGAATATTGGAAAATCGTTAATGGCCTCGACACTTCAAACGGATTTTTTCCGAAAGAAAAAACCTTACTGTAGTTGCGGTCAGTCACGAAAAATTCTTAAAAATGAAAAACAGCACCTAGTAACAGTTCGCAGTCATTTTAAATTTTTTATTAACTAAATATTTTTATTACAATTTCATGACTTTTTTTAAAACCAAATAAATATTTTTGGATTTTGAAGAAGTTTTAATTTTATTCCTATATCGAAAAGAAAGTGAAAAGATTCAGCAGTTTCAAAAGGAAGTCAATTACAGAATTGTAAACTTTAAATTGCAAAACAGTCACGAAAAGTCCTTCAAAATATTTTCATGAAAGCGACTATCCCAAAAAAGTTTGATTATAATTGCATCCTTTAAGTTTAAGATTTCGGATGTCATCTTATATTGCTAAATTAGTTGTATTTTTATTACCATTACATGACTTATAAGATTAAATGATTATTGTTGTCTTGGATGTTGAAAATTATTTTATTCCATTCCGATATCAAATAGAAAGCGCAAAGATTCTGTAGTCCCCGAAAGGAAGTCTATTACAGTACTCTAAACTTTTAAGTCTATCAATCACTTAGAAGATTAATTTGTTAAGTGGTCACAAATTAACTCATTAGTACCTACGCAATTAATCGCGGAGCCTTGTTAGCTGTCACGGTCATCAAATATACGAAAAAGTGAAACTTTCAGTAGACCTGAAATATGCTAAACTATTTGTTTCGAGGTTTAAAAAAGAATTTCGGGAAAAACTTTAGTTTTATATTTTTTAAAAAAAACCGTGCCCGTCTGTTTGTATTGTATGTAGTTATTGTTTGATTATTGGGATTTATATGAGTAAGTTATTAATAGAAAAAAAAACACTTATTTTTTTTTGTTCTCCGTAACGCTGGAGTCTTAGTGTGCAAATATTAGACAAGTTGTACTTTTCGCTTACTTGGAAAATTTTGATCAATATGTTTTACCAATATTCTCGCAGTTAACGGTTTTTTTAAATAATAATTTTGCATGGTAAACATTTTTTGAAATTCACCTTCTACCTTTATTTAAGATTAATTTTTCAAACAACTATACATAAGAATCATAAATTATGAAAGCCATATTCCCAAAAGATTTAGTAACAGACCAGTAAGTAATGTTTCGGAAACTTACATTGCTATCCTCAGTAAGTGCAAAGCTGCAGCTATAGATACACAGTTATGGTAGTATTATAGTTTTAAAATAACATTGAAATTAAGAGAGAAATTACAAAGGAAGTTTTAAATTAGTATGCTGAACTTCATGGTTTAAGTTGGGCTTTCCCAAAAGATAGGAAACGCTTTCTACGCGAATTACGTTTAACTATTCGTGGCGTGTGTAGCGAGGAAAGTCGATCAATATTTCCATTTAATTCACCCGCCCATTTTTCTCCAAAGGAATTTAGCCTCGAATTCCACATTTTATTGTGAATGTTTAATGTAATCCGTGGAGCTCAGACAAGAATAAAACAAGAGACTGTAAGTTCATCTTTAATATTTTCTGCTTTATGTATAACTATAAGTAGAAGTAGGTGGAGAGTTTTTTTTTTTTCACTCGATAGATTCACCATAGAAGCGCCTTGTTATTCTATTCATAATAACTATTTTTTCAAGAATGTGAGGCTGAAAAATGACCAAAATTTAATAAAATCCGAAGAACATACTCAGGTTTAAGGAAGGGCAAAAACTTTTATTTCGTGCTCTGCAGAAAATCATGAAAATGATTAATGATTGCCAGTGCAACATCGTCCATAGTGCTTGCAGCTAAAATGTGAATTTGGCAGGTAAAAGTTGCTATAAAGTGTATATCAAATGACAAACCTACTATCTCATGTATCTTTAGACAGACAGTGTCCCTAAAGCAAACAGGAACTCAATTGTGTGTTTTACTTTTAAAGATGTCGCGAACGTAAAAATTTTACTGCTGACAAGTGACACCAAATTAATTTGTTGTTATTATGTTTCATAACACTTTACGTAGATAACCTCAAAAAATTTAAAAAAAGAACATTGAGGCTCGTCCCAAGAGCTATTAAAAACGTTTAGATAAAAAAAGAGTCTATTTTCTTATACAGTAACCATACTCCATAGACGATAAAAGATAAGCGAAGACAATCCGCCTATTTAAAGACTGATCTTTGTACCTCATAAAAAAAACTACAGAGTGAATTAAGGATGACATGTAATGTTGAAGTTTTAAATTGTATTCAGTAATAACAGGCTGCCATTTTAAAACACTTTTCTATTCACTGCCACGGTTCATTTGCAATTTTTTCACTTTCTTCAGTCCCCCTTTTCCTGAGAATGGAGAGATTTCAACACCTTTAGCTGAAGACATGAATAGCTTGTCCTGTCAACATCTTTTCTTCAAACTCAAGAATAACCGCATTCTCGAATTTTTAGATATTTTTAGAAAACATAAACTCACGTTTGCAAAAAGAATTAGAAATCAAATTTTATTTGTCTTTGTACAGGTTAATGACTTGTTCATAATTTATTACAAACCTGCAAAATCCACAAGCATTGCGTTTTCACTTTTTATTACAAAATCTAGCGACATAATCTGCAAAACTGTATATCAGTTTAATACACTGATAGTGATGTGATTTGATTTTGGAAACTTGAAATGTTTGTTGATTGAGAAAACATGGTCCAGTTACTTCTGCAAAGAGTCACGCTTGAAGTAATTATATTAACTAGTCCACTAGTGCTTTCTCGTACTTTTGCATGTACTTTTAGTATGAAACGGAACGGTGCACTTGAAGAAGATTCTTCGAGATGATAGAACAAATAAATTTATATATATAAACAAAAAATATATAAAAAGAATAGCGCTGGAAAATGCATTCCAAAAAACAACTTTTCCTGCTTTCTGAAAACGTTAGATAGCACAAATCAAGTTCTTTATTTTTTTTCTTCTTTTACTTCTCGCCGTACATTTTCTTACAGACTTCCGAAAATTCTCCAAATGCGGCTTACAATTACATTCTTCGATTAAAAAACTTGATTGCAAATTGAGTCAATTTCGGCTGTAGAACTGTTTACTCATTTAAGTTAATTGAATTATCGTTATAAGTGAAAATAGAAACATTGTTTTAAATCTTGAAATCAACGTTTGAGCATCGATTTGCCCAAAAAAAAGTCTGTAATCACCATCATTGCGGATTTTAGTTACCCGTACCTGTGAGCTCATAAGCAAAAAGAACAAAAATTTTAAAAGCTTTAATCATCAAAGTATGACTAATTGAACTTACCTTTCACTGTTCCAAAAGTTCGAAGATTGTATAATCAAGGCTAGTCCCAAAAATGACTGAATAGCTACAGACGCTAGAGTTTGTCTGAAGTTGCTAAGAATTGAACTGGAGAAGCGAATTTCCAGCTGTGAGGGTTTAACAGTGTTTAAAGACGTTACTAGAATAGGATAAATCAATCGTTAGGAATTTACGAGACAATTTTGACCTCTCCTTGTTATTTAAGCCTAGCAATTGTTTTTGGAGCCATTTTATTGGTCTTTGCGCTGATTAAATTGACTTGGTACTTTGAGACTTTCAATTTCTTCCGACAAAAAAGAAAGCTAAAGTGACCTGTGACGTTTTGGCCCAATTTTGTTTGCAATTTTACGTGTAGTTTTTGATTGCTTCTGTTTTTTGGAGTAAAGTTTGAGACACCGTGTTGATTTTATCTTTTATCAGAGTTTTCTTGAAGTGAAATTTCAGTTGATTTTATTTTGATATAAGAGTATATTCTCGAATGACCTCGTTAAACTTAGGAACACAAACTTTACCACAGATCCCTGAAAAGAAATTTGAAGGGTGTCACGTTGAGCGATGCAGACAACATGGATTAGATGATTGATTTTGGCCATAGCGTCTGTCTTGCTATTCTGTTTGGACTGATCCCTATGGGTTATATAAAGTAATGCTTCAATGGTCATAACACTACAATCTAGCTATCTTTACCAGATTTAGCTTCAGTTCATAAAACGCACCGATGAAGCTAAAAAATTCGCTTTTTCTTGCAAAGAGTCCTTTGGTAAATCACTATTTTCATTTCGTGACAGAGTACATGGATATACTTGTTCTGTATGGGTGATTAAGCAAAACTGCTTCAACTAGTCTATTAACTTTTAATAGTTTCGAGCCAACAAAACTTAGTTTGTCTGGTACTTCAGAAATCCTTTTCTCTGCAGCTGATCAAGTAAATAACAGTTGACAGTTAGTTTCGACGGAAAGGTCAGAAAGTTTTCAGGGACAAAGACTTGCTAATCTATCAGGTGTTGGTTGACAATGGTAATATTATTGTTATTCATGCGTTCCGCTACTCTGCACATCTTATGACATTTTATGATTGTTTTGCATTTTAACGTAGCTTCTAGTTCGGTTCTATCTATTTGTATTATGCATAAGTTAAACACGAATTAATAACACATCTCCATTGTGTCTCAGGTTGATTTCTGCACAACGCGATGTTACCAGAATCGTAAACCAGCCCGTCCGTCTATCTACCATGAGCCAAAGTGAAACCCCGTCTTCATCAAACAGCGAATCTGCCGCTGTGAAAGGAGAGAAGAGTTATCAATCCTTCACCGGCGAATCGTCCATTAGCAGAAGTACATTAAGTTACAGTCCTGGTTTGTCATCGTATACTCGCGTCACCAGATCAAAGAGAGGAATATTTGACGACCATGATTTGACCTTGAAAAAGTTTGAAGATGCAAAGGATACTTTCACAGATCTTGAAGCTGCTTACAAGAAATTTAACCTGCGTATTAAAGCATTAAAGGAAGAACACAAACTCGAGGTAAGTCACGTATTTATTGGATTTTCTGAGCACTTGTGGTTTGGTATGGTCAGATAATGGTAATTATTACGGAATCAGATGATAGAGTCTTTCTTGGGGCCAAATACCAAATCTTTTCTGAACCGTGACTCGGTTCGAGAAAAAATTTAAAGACGTAAATACTTTCTCAACATAATAAAAAGTTATTGTGGAAGTTCATATTCACTAACATTCTGATATCTGAACTACGGTGTGAAAGAAAAGCTAGTTTGTTTATAAATATATTGCGGAGTTACCTTAGGAAGTAAAGGAAAGTTTCATTTATCGAGGTTTTTCTCAGTGGTTCAACTCTCTTAAACCAGCGTAAACAAATTTCAGGGTAAAAGCTAAACTTTTACTGCCTTGTTTAATTTAAAAGAAGTTTACTGTACAATACATTAGATTATTTTTTTACAATTATTTAATTGACTGTTGTACAACCTCTACCGATTCGTATAAGTTCTCCTTTTTTTTGTTCCATTTAGTCTCTGGGTTTTTATTTTTTGTCACGCAAAAGTGAAAACATTGTACAAATAGCAAGACAGTAGAAGTCCTAGGAATAGTACTAATAGTATTATAAATAGGATAATTAATATTTAATTTGTTGATTTAACCATAAATTTATGCAATCTTATGATAATCAAAATACGATATGATATAAACAATATGATATAATATATTAAATTCATGGTGGTAAAGGGATGGGTGTTTGTTCACGTGAATTGAATTGCCCGCTGCTTATTTTAAAATCGTTTTCGCCTGATTAAATCTTAAATATGAGTTTTTTTTCTGCATTTCTTTCCATACTTGAAAGAATTTCTTTGGTTTCCTCTGATATCATCATTCTAGTGTTCCTTCATACGCTGATGCCTTTGTACAATACTACGCTTTTATTCTCTGTATCAGAGTTTAAAGTGTAGGCAAACCCTGGCAAAAGTTTGAAAGTGGGGGGGACTACCCCTCCCTCTTACTTTTTGGAGAATCTTTCAATTCTATAAACAATCTAAACAGTTTTAAAAATCGTTTGAGATTGTCCTTAGAAGAGAGTTTGTGGACTCCTCCCTAAATCTAACTCCTGTTTAGTTCTTATAGCTGTGCTTCAAGGAAGACTTTTTGTTTGTAATGTTTCTATCCATCGTTAATTTGTGATAAGTAAAATGAAATAGCCAAGAGAAAAAAAACTAACTTAATTATATTGAACCAAATGATAAACTGTATGCAGATCGTTTGGTACTATACTCAGAAATTCTTTTTCTTAGGAGCAGATTTAATTTTTTAACGTCTTATTACAGATGCGCAATTAATTCTTTCGCAGTACAAACTCAAAGACAAACGTTAACAATATCAGTCATGTTCTGCTATTGAAAGATGGACATCAAATTTAGTGTTGTTTATTCGCCACTGTTTTATTCAGTTTTTATTCTAGTTTACTAATTTTATTCCATTAAGCTGTTGGTCTGTTTTTCTATTCTCTCTATAATCTTATATCAAAGACTGAAAAGAACCGACAGCCTTGTTGTTAAAAGCAGGGTTAATACCCGGTGTTGTGTCCTTGGTCCTAGGGGGCATTTATCTTTAGAATGCTATGTTAAATTTGTTTTGCACTCCGGTCATTAAACTTTCCGATGAATCTAGAAACCCCCAAAAGGGTCAGTCTCTTATATTAATTATTGATCTTTTTAAGTGTCTAGCTTGAAGTAGATACAGCATTCATATATTTCCTTTTATTATAGTTGTTATTCCTTTGTGGCGAAATATGCTAAAACTTTGATTATTCGTAGATCTAAAAATAGTTAAAACCATAAAATATAAGCCCTGGGCTTACACAAAGACAACAATATGTCAGAACCTAACCACGCATGTGTACCTTTATTGCCCTTGAAGTAGGCACATAAGGAAAACAGTTTCCCCCTTTCGGGAATTCAATAGTATTGCAAAGCCCACAATAACCTGAAAGCTAGTTCCTGTTTGTGGAACCTGAGGTGGAGGGGGGAGGGGGAGACCTTGCTTGCGAAAAAAGGCCACAAAAATGGAGTGAAAAAATTCTCTTTTCACCAGTGCAGTGCTTCAGGGCAAGCTCTGAGACCTGTTTTAAATCCAGTTCCAGAACTAAGAAGCTTAATTTTTAGAGTTTTTTTGTAAATTTCTATTATTTTTTTTTCATATCGACAAATCAAATTGAAACTTTCCTCAAACAAAGTTTGAAAACCACGGTAACTTCCGTTAATCATTAACTTATTGCTAAGTGTTTCAAAATTGGTGTTGTTTTCTACAAGAATGAAAAAGATTAAACATAACTGTTTATGAATTTTAAAAATAATCTTTTGAAGAATTTCCTTGCAAAAAATAGTTTTCAGTATCTTATAAGTAAACTATTAAATCTTTAAGTTTGATAAAACCACGAAGCTTTTAACCGTACTCAAGCTGTTTTTAACTTTTTTAAATATTTTAAATTTTGGGTGTAGAGTACTACTACTAGGGCGGCCTCTCAGCCGCGGGCTGCACGCCTTAAAGCCCAGTCATCACGATTTGTCAAGCAGGCGGCAAGCTCTCGGCCGTGTTGACCGCCCCGGCATCTCTCTTGAGGGTGTCTACAAATGTCTGTAAGGGTCTTCCTGCACGATGCTTGTCGAAAGTTGGTTCCCATAAAACAATGTGGTGCATAGGGAGCCCAGTCCACAAGCCTCTGACAGTGGCCTACAAGCCCGAGTCTCTTGTGAGAGTAGTTTCTTTCTAATTAGCTATATTTGTTTTATTAGAAGGCTTTGGATAGGTATGAGGGGTTTGGCGTTAGGGGAACAATGGCGGACTTAGGTTTGAGTGTGAGGGTTGACGTGGTTTTTTTACGACCTGCGGTGATAAAATTAGGGGAGATGTTTGGCGTAAGAGGTTGCTTGAGGAAACTTTGGACTTAGGCTTTTTTAAAACAAATCTATATTGACGTGGCGCCAAAGTGCTTTATTATTGTCTACGTCTTCTGCAGGGAAAAGAGCCAACACCCTGTTTTGTAAAAAATAACGCACTTCCATTCAATAACGCACGCGGCGGTCCATGAAATTTTTGCATAGTAATGAATTTCATTTCATTTATATAAACAGCATAAGAAAATAAAACTAGTTACTGTATATCTGCTTTTCATGCAATTTTACCTTGATAAGGCTTAATACAGCTCAAAAGATCTTTAACACTTGTTCCAATGGGTCGATTTGAATGGCGGGCTTAAAGTAACTAGGATTTCGCTAGTAACTCTCCCGTGGAATTTGACAAAGACGCTCAATATTATTGCTTGCATGTTTACAATTTAAAGCTAGTTTTTAAGTTTTAAGATTTGGTGTGTTTCGTGTTGACTCGCAATCCATTAACAATAAAAAAACATTTTCATTTTTTCAGATTTTTGGTTATCAAATAGATACCTTTACAACATGTGTTTAAAGTTTAACGTCTTGGGTGGACTATTTTGTAAAGTTTGTTTGATTTAAGAACTTTATGACATAAATAACGCCAGTTGCACATCATTTATTGAACTGAAATTAATCCATAATTTATTGCAGATTGTTTGTCATTTAAAATGTTGTTTGAGTGCTGCTAAAAATAAAGGACGCTAGCTGTCAGATTAATTCAAATCTTTTAACACCGCTGTTGTGTTAATGCCTGGCTGATCTTAAAGAATTAAAACTGGCCTTAATAATCTATGAAAAATAAACTTTTTCAATAATGTTATTTCAGAGCGTTTAAAAGTTTATCCACGGGTTCTTTAGCTAAATTTTGGTAGAAAAAATCTTTCAGGTTTTTTGTTTCAAGTTTAAAGTTGTTCGAAGAATACCATTAGCAAACAACTTTAAATTAATAAACTTTTTTGTATAAAAGTTATAACTATAAGTTTCATTAAACTTTTCAAAGAGTTTTATGATATTGACTTTAGAAATTTGTTATGGCTAGAACATTTGATTATTTCTTGCACTGAGAAATAAGGGAACTTTTTTAATTTCTGCATGATTCATCATTGAGTAGTATAATTGCACAGGATCATATGAATACTTTTAAACTCAAATAAATTGGGGTTGTACTATAAACTTTAACTCTGTGTTCTTTGTAAAGGCAAATATTCACAGTTTTTAAAAAAGTATAAAACAAAAATTTTAAATTGTACATCTTCCGTTCAAAATGAAAAATAGGTTTTAATTTGCATTTGTTGAATGTCGAATGTTTTGAGATAAACAGAGGTGAGAAAACCAAGCTTAAGAAATTAACTATTAAACTAAGGGGCTCACGCAATTCTGTACACTGATAACTTTCGATACTTTTGCCGAAAATTTTGAGAACAGCTTAGTTTTTAAATTATATGGTGATGTTTTTCCCACTCAATAATTTGGTAGAACATCCCTAGAGACTAAACTTATCCGACTCGTTAACTAAGTTACTTTGTTTTTTTGTAAAACTGACTACAATGAAGACGGTATTAAGTTCTTGCCTTTCAATTAAGGCACCTCTAAAGTGGCTCTCTGTATTCTTTATTTCAGTTAGAGGTTCTTAAACTGATTTTTGTTTTTTTTCTTGCTATCATCAAAGGAGAGGATAAAGATTAGCTAAGGATTTAATGTTCTTAGCGTATACCTTTCATAAATAGTTAAGATAAGAAAAGTTCGTCATGCAACAAAATTAAGAAATTTTTCATGGGCTGGGTATTCAAGCACAAATTTTATTTTGTTGTGATAATTAGGCGGCATCAGTATGCGTTCTTTAATTATTTGTTTAGTTGGCCTTAAAGGTCGATAAACATTTCATTTGCCCACAGCTGCCTTTTCCGCCCTTTTATTAACTTGTTGCAATTGATAAACAAACCAAGCGTTTTTCTTTAAAAAAAATATTACTCGAGAACTTTCTATGTTAATTAAAATTTCTTGTGTAAACTCATTCCCACGATGTTACTCCGTAGTATACTTCTACCTGTATTATGGTAATATAGTATAGGTATCCACCTATGAAACATATTTTAATAGACTGACAGTTTTGTAAATGCGCGTTATTAGAATTATTACCAGATTTTCTTATGATGCTCATACAGCCCCTCTGTTTTACAAACATCATTTGCTAAATTTGGATAATATTCATGCACTACAAGTAGGCCTATTTATGTCCTTTATTACACGCTTCTTTTTTTAAGAACGAGGCTCAGATTGACCGAAAATTAAGAACAATTTAAAAATAAGCTCAGGCTGAGGCTAAAAAAATGAAAATGTTTCTAGTTGAAACTTTACTGAATCTTGTAATTTATGTTTGCAATGTAGTAAACATGCAAACAGAAGGATCTACCATTGCCCAAATTATGCATGTATTCATTGGCTTCTCGTTTCAAACCGCTCACAGAAATAAGAACAAATTAAAAACAAATTGAGGCTGAAGCAGCCAAAAAATTAAAAACAAGAAGCCTCGGCAAAATTTACTGGTTCTAATTTAAAAAAGCGTGTAATTCTAAAAACTATCCAAATTATTTCGAAATATGTTCTGTAAAAACTTTGACATTCATAATCATTACAAGTACAAAGTATCGAGTTATGTTCTGTAGGACCAATATCAATAAACATTTTATTACTGCTCAAGGCCAAACATTTTGGAACTCACTTCCCTCAGATCTCAAAACCAAACCTACTGTAGCAAACTTTAAAAGGAATTTAAAGAATTATCTTTTAAGCAGTTCTCTTTTCTAAACTTTGTCAGTTAGTATAAAAATTAAATTTAGGGCAATCATTAAAGGGAAAGTTTACACATTTCATCTCCAGTATTTTAACCATCTCTTCAAGTTTTTATATGATCTAACTTGTATTTTAAATTTATGAATATAATTCGAGATAGTGCAAAAGTATAAGCCCGTGGCTTCTTTTTGTACTTTCTCACCTCTAGAGACTGCATTACTTAGACCGTTACTATCTGTAATGTAGCTCTACTGGTTGTGAATTTAGTAAATGAAATGATGATGAATGATGATGATAGGCAGATAGGTTTGCGCAGTGGTAAGATCTCTGCCTCCCAACCCTAAGGTCCCGGGTTCAATCCCCAGCCTGGTCGAGGGTTAAACCTTTGGTTCACCTTCTTTCCCGCTAAAGCTCACTCAACTTTCCATCCTTCCGAGGTAGGTAAACGAGTAACAGCATACATTGACCGCATTAAAGTGGCTGCCAGAGGCGCCTATATATGCTTTCGGTCCGCTGGGGTAAAATTGTAATGCGCCGTTGAGCATATTCATATGGAAAAGGCGCAATATAAATGTATCACTTTACTTTCACTTTATGATGCATGAAATATTCTTAATCCACCTATTAAAATACCACTAATTTTAAAAATGCACATGTAACCAAGACTTTGTTTCTTTTGGGTGGGGTTTGCCGCCCTGGACCTTAAACTTCGGTCCTATGTAAAGAGCAAATGCAACAAGTTTTACTCCCTATTCTCTAAGTATCTTACATGTAGAATTATTAAAAACACTTTGATTATTACTATTAGCTTCACCCGGTGCTATTTGTTCCGTCGTCATGTCACAAATTAAGTGATGACGTAATGATTTAATTGGCCGACCGCGCAACACCACAGCGTTATATGGCTTGGGGCTGACTTTACAACCTTTTGAAAATAAAATGGCGGAATTGATACATTTTACGGGTTTACAATCGGAAATTAAACAATGTAAAATGGAAATACATTGAGGTTTGACTACAAATGACGACACAGAAAGATTAAGGTGTGAATAAATTTTATTTATTTTTTTATAGTCAAGTCAACTTAAGTGATGATTTTATTATGATTGTTAATTATTGCTAAGTCAATTGTTATTTTTTTGATTGGAGTCCATCATACAAGCTCTGCTTTCTTTGGGCTCCAGTCACTCTCATAATAATAAGATCTACATATCTAGATATTTTATGTAGAAAATGTATTATAATGGGCGAGAAATAAATAAATTTGTTATATACATAGAGATAAAGATAATTGATAATAATTTTTTAACAAATTCGTGGAAATAATTGATATTGTATTAAAATGTTCACAATAGTTTACAATTATTCTGTAAAAAGAAAAGAGAAAGAATTATAAAGAAGAAGTTAGAAAAATCATTTTAATTATTTGGGTATGAATATGTGTGTACATAGTAGAGTTTGGGACACCAAGTAGTTTGTAAACTGATCGAGTCGGCGCTAAATTTTTGTCATTTCTCTGTTGATTTTATTGACATGTTTCCTTTTAACCTTGAACTTTACAACCTACCCAAATAATTGATTATACTGTTACTTTAGTTTATAACTTCAGGATTTCCGGCCTTCCTCCCTCCTTATAAGTGACTTTCACTCCAAAACCTGTGCTGTCGACTGCTTAAACATTAGCCTTTGGCCCCGGGGAGGGGGGGGGGGAGTACTCCCATATATTGACTATATGGGTATGTGCCGCTGTTCAGGGTATGGTTTTCAGACCATCCAGTTTAGAACAGG
>JAOEHV020515124.1:0-20264 GCA_025447995.2 Isaurus tuberculatus
TTCATGCAAGGGCAGTGTGTGAATCAGAAAAGAAAAATGTTTCAGAAAAAAAAAAATCGTGCAAGGCGTAAACCCGAAAAAAAAAATTCCTGTAGCCATTTACCAACAGAAAAAAAATTCCTGCACCAATTTTTTTCTGCCCCTCCCTCCGTCTTTTTCTAATGGTCCGTCCCTAAGTCACCGCACGCCTCGGTCAGCCAAGGTGAGCGAATGATCGCATGCCTACTGATTTTTTTACTGACAGGCCTGAGTACATCCTGTCATTTTACATATTTTAATGCTAAAACTTGTCAGAAATGAAGTCTCTTTTTACCATGCTCAGAATGAAATGTTATATTGGACATTGATATGATGAACACTAAAAGTATTGTTTATTGTCGTATTTTTCCAGGTCAGTATACATATGGGTAACTGGGCTCATGTTCTCAACTATGTCAACAAGGCAGAGAACACTTCAGAGATGGCAGAGGTACTGTATGTTAGATTAGACTTTTGTTATAACTTTATGCACAAAGCATCATTTATTGGATCCATTAATTTAGTCTTTATCCCTGAATGGTTTAATTCACTTTTGTGAAAAAAAAATTATTTAGCTCGTATATTGCAGCCATTTATTTATTTATTTTATTTTATCTTGTTAAGATGTTAACTTAGTTATTCCCCATGGATCTTTTTTGGTAGATTTTTAAGTACAGTTTTGGCATATGTTTTAAAAAAAATCTTATAAAAAATATTAAATATATTATAATTTAATATGTAATTTTTTGTGTGCACAATTCGGACCCTCTCTAGATGAGTTTTAAACAGTTTGTGCTTAAACAATATCTGTCAAGTTCACAGTAGACAAAATTAATTGGTAGATATATATACAGTTAACATTTCCTATAATTGTTTTGAAGTTCTAGTGTTGTTTGTTTGCAGAAGGAAAGAGCAGGATCAAATGTGACTACAACCTTGACTAAACTCAAATGTGCTGCAGGTATAAAAACGTGTGAAACAGAAGTTTCACTATTTTTTATGATCCTAAAAATTAGAAAAAAAAAGAACAGCTTAATGGGTTTCTTTTATGTATTTGAGCTTGAACAATAATAAATTACCATTAATATTTTGTATTGTTTAATGACAACTGTTAATTATACATCAATTCACTGTTATATATGTAGGCTCAGATTCTCTTAAGGACATGAGCAGTGGAACATTTTCATTTTGATTTTAAGTTCAATAATAAAAACTGTTTATAACACGCCCTAAACAGGTTATGAGTTAATTCATTTTCCAAAGCTGTATGGGTCCCAGTCAGATCTAAGCAGCTTCATCGATCAGATTTTTTTAAAATTTCTCTTTAGAAGAAAAAGATATTAAATTAAACATTTTCCAAAATGACAATAATTATTTCTTGTTTTTTCTTGGATTTGATCTTTTCTTTCTGATCTACCTGATATTGATTTTAATATTATTTTTTTTTGATAATGAACTCACATCATCTTTTTATAACTGGCACTAAGGGACAAAATGAAATTAAATTACATATTGACAAGATAAGATAGTTATAATTATAATTATAACATTTGATATTATTTAAAAATTTAATAATAATGGTAATGTTTATGGTTTATTTTGGACATCTAATTATAGCCTTCTATGAATTACTGATGGAGTCAGCAACATAACACTATCTCACATTTAAAACACTATAATTATTGTAAAATAATTATAATGTTGGAAACAAAATTCACAAGTAACGTATAGTAAGAAAGAAATTATATTGTTCGGTTCTACAAAACAGGATGTTCAGAATTTTCTTGTAAAAGTATACACATGATGCAATGATTCTCGACTGTACAGTATTCGTTCAATTTTACATTCAGGTCTTGCAGAGCTAGCAACCCGGAAGTATAAAAATGCTGCCAGATATTTCCTTCAAGCTTCATTTGACCACTGTGAATTCCCCAATGTAAGTTGTACCATCCAGAATTTTTTATTTATTTAGTAATTATTGTGTTAATTTGTTTGTTTGTTTGTTTTATGTATTTTATTTCTGTGACTAAGGGTTACATTATGTATTTGCGTCCTTAAGTTCTACTGTACGGCGTCGACGTCGACCTCCACGACATAACACGAGTAGTACACTGGGATGAGGATGCCATTTACCACGAGTGATATTTAGATCACGGATATCGACTTGACACATGTGTTAAGCATAATGTTCGAAAACAAACGATCAAAGTAGCATGTAAACGCATTCATAACAATAATTATAGCAATAACGATTGAAATTTTTTAAAAAAGTCGTCATCGAATGCCGTTGTAGATACGGCACCAAACTCCTTTCACCTTGTCGACAAAAGCAAGATGAAACGAGAATATGACTAACACTTGCGCATTTGAAAAAAACGTGCAAAATTGTTTCCGGAAGCCGCTGTAGATGACTGTCTTTGAAGATCCAAAGGTCTCTAATCCTTTTCCGAGCCTAGTGGCACGTTAGGCAGGCCCCCTATTGTATCTCTGGTTGTGTTTTTTTTTTGTACTAAGCGAAACGTCCTTATAGTACAAAAAAAACTTTTTTTGTTGGTTGTTTGTTGCACAAAACAAGAAACCAGCCTCACTTAAATGGGTCGAATTGAATAATACAGCAAAGACCATTATAGTTTTGAATACTACGACAAGTTAAAAATAAAAAATACAAATGTCCAAGTTTTACTGAAGTTTGATCCAGAAATGTTTTTTCCAAATAGATTAAATCAGTTTATTCCTTTTTCACCCCACAGCTGATTTCGTCAAGCAATGTTGCTATATATGGTGGCCTATGTGCGCTTGCAACTTTCGACAGACAAGAACTACAGCGAAAAGTTCTTTCAAGCAGGTATATATATTACGTTTTGTATCTTGGAGAGAAGTACTGATAATTAGGGTAGAACAAAAAAAGAAAAAGTACATGTTATGGAGAAAAATAGGTTTTCCAGTTATCTCCGTGTTGGGGATGAGAAGTTACCGTAGTTATTCACTTTTAAGCCGAAATCCGTTTTTTAGTAACATAACTTGGGTAACGATGTTCGAAGAGCTTAAAAACGAGTTTGAAACCGACTTAGAAGAGGAGAATGGCGACGAATAAGCAGACACAAATACCGAACAAACAGCTCTTTTAAGAGCCACCAAGCACTGCAGAACAAAATAACTAATTAAACTTTTTGTTAAATTCTGTGTTTTTGTGCGGTTTAATTGTGAATTACTGTTTATTGTCACGAATTTTGGATGACGAAAATTTTGTTTCCGGAAAAACTCAGTTTTAAGTCGCAAACCCCAATTCGGAACGCTGTTACACGCCATATTCTGAAATTTTAGTAAAAAATAGTGCGGCTTAAAAGTGAATAACTATGGTACATAAAAAAGGCTCGCTAGTTAAGTTGTGCCATTTTTCATCATCAACAAAAAGGAAAACAAATAAAAGAACTTTTTTATTGTATAGTGTTTATGAAAATCTTTTGATTTGCGTTGGCAAGTAGGCACAAATGTTATGTAGACAACTGAAGGTTGAATAGATAAGCTTTAAACAGTATAGCCCGTAAAAAAAACTTCTTCTTAAACTACTTTCTGCGTTTAAGTTTAACTTACAAAAATTGCGCGTAAGAAAAACATAGTTATTTTTTTGTTGAAGATCAGTTAAAAGCAGAAACTTTATTGCTTAACATTCAAGGTATGAAGTCCCAAAACTCTCCATTTAACATCTGGCACGATCCCCAAAATTTGCTTTCAAGAAGGCCTTCAAAGGGAACACATTAGCAACGTTACTTATAAAGTTCAGTGTAATTAATAAACTTCAAAGAAAACGAATATATGCTTTCCATTGCAATTAGTTTTAATAACGCGTTTTTACTCGTCCTTGCGCTTGAAAAATTGTTTAATTATCTATAATTTTGTAATCTGTTTCTTAATGCGATTATAATTGTAATAATATTAATATCGATAGTAATAATATTAATACCAATTAGTGATTACAATTATCCAAGTTTTATTTAATCGGAAAATAAGAAATGTGCAGTTTTTAGTTATCGCAGGAAAAAATATTCTTTTTCACGCAATAGAGAAAGACATTATAAGCCAAGGTCAAATGTTCTGTAACTGACAAGTGATATGCCGGATTCTTCCTTCCAGTTCCTTTAAATTGTTTTTGGAACTTGAGCCACAGTTGCGAGATGTATTACACAAATTTCACGAATCACAATATGGCTCCTGTTTGAAACTTCTCAGTGAAATGAAGGTAGGAGTACAAAAAAATTAAAATCCTTGCATCTCTGTTGTACTTCTAATCTTGCACAATGTCATTTTAAGTTCTTTTTGGCCCAGCCCGCTACATACCTAATGATTACAGCTAAATCAGCCTCTCATCCATGTTAAATCATCTGAACTGGCTGTAACAAGAGAAGCCATGGAAAAATGTGACCAATAATCAGTCGTCTGCAATCTCTTCTCACCAGAATTTCCTCCAGGAAAGATTTCAGACATACTATAGGCTTACACCTCAAATCCCGTTATAGCAATATCTGGAACAATCTTCATCTTTATTTTCGCTCTTTTATATGTAAATGGTTTGAATTAAGTAGTTAAATATCTAGTATGTGTTTTGAGTGATCGTCGGGGTTAAAGTAGTCCGTAATTTCAACAATTACCGGCGTCCTACAAATGACTTATTTACGACATAAACAAAGACAACAAAAATGACAGAGCGAGCTTAACCTCATATGACGGATCGAAATCGACCATATTAACAAAAACACTCCTTCTGTCTAACAACCAGTCACATCACGGCTTAATGGCTGATGTGGAGAAAAATTAGTTTTCAAAGTTTTGCAATAAATTGTTTATTCAGATATTAAATGATCAGGAAATACTATTTTACCACCTTAAAAACTTCAATAAGTGGTACAAACACGG
The DNA here is from genome assembly GCA_025447995.2 of Isaurus tuberculatus. Lineage (NCBI taxonomy): Eukaryota > Metazoa > Cnidaria > Anthozoa > Zoantharia > Zoanthidae > Isaurus > Isaurus tuberculatus. The sequence continues at coordinate 4,933 of JAOEHV020515124.1, forward strand.
CCGGCCTCAAAGTCTTCTACTGAAGTGTACCAATTTCCGGAATACTGAGCCTGCAAAATTCAGCGGTTGACCACTCAAATGACGTCACATGGTTTATTCGAAAAAACGACCAATGACGCACCCAGACTGTGTTAGTATTTGACTTTAATGATTATTACTGAACAGATATTCCAAACGTCGGCCACTGACAGGAGTCTTTCGCAGGACTGCTTTTACCCGGACGTTCATTTAACACAAACTACTTCTCTTTAAACTATTGCTTTGTGGCTCAGTTGGTAAGAGCGCAATGTACATGTATCGCAAAGGTCAAAGATTCGATTCCAGGAGCTTTCTACTTTTTTATTAAATTATTTCAAATCTATTTTCGTTCAGTTTCCAATTAACTTTGATAAATCTTGCGTTTTTAACCCCTTCCCTCTTTAAACAGGTAAACCAGTTATTTTCTCTTAAACTTGAAAAACGGCCGTTTCAGTTTTCAAAGTTAAAATAGATATATTGGTGACAAAAATTAAGCTATTTATTCTTTCAAAACAGTAAATAAAGACTACAAAAATATACTTTGCAATATACTCTTTTGGAGTTTCGAAACCTTGCACTGTACATCGTTTGGCATCTGGAAACTTATATTCGGTTTAAATACAGTTTCAAATAAATTTGGCTTGAAGACTAATCTGAATCTTTAACGCTCTCAAACTATATTTCAATTTTCAAACCTGTTTGTACCTCAACGTGTGCTTTTAAATTTGTTTTCAAATTACATCTCTCATCAGGACAATTTCATGTTAGACATTTACCTTGCTCCTCATGTAAATACTCTGTATGGTCAGATAAGGAACAGAGCCTTGGTGCAGGTGAGCGATGGTTTAATATAAACAATGAATAATATAAAATTCAATTGAGGCCTAAAACTACTGTTTAGAAGGTTTCTTTAAAATGTCCTAAAGTGTCCTAGCTTTCGCCGGTCAACGGCATCATCAGGGACTGAATTAAAAGAAGAATAATTTCCGCGCTGGTCTTGTTAAAAATTTTACATAAAATATGTATAAAATGAATAAAAAACGAATAAAAACAAAAACAAACAAACAAACAAAGGCTCTACAGGATAAAAGACTGCAGAATTAAAACAATAGGTTAGCAAATTCACTGCATTCCTCTCGGGAGTTAAGAGTTGGTTTGAGTTTTCTAATATAAAAGGCTTCTTGTAAGCGTAAGTTAACAGGGTCGTTATCAAATGTAATAATCTTGATTTTTATTCCTTTATAATCTTTGTCTTTGCAGATGCAGATGTGTTTTTACGGAGGAGTATATTCATTATTGAGATGTTCTTTTACGCGATCGTGAATAAAACGTGTTGTGCTCCCAATGTAGAACTGATTGCATTTGTTACATATAATTTGGCGTTTCTCAATAGGCATAATTTGGTGAACATTAGTAATGGGGAACATCTTTCAAAAAGAGGGAATACAGTACGTATCGCACACCGATCATTTACCCTCAGACGGGCTCTATCCAACAACACCACGAAGCGCGCCTGCACAAGAAACAACTACCCAATTGCTAACACCAAATTTTCACACAAGTGAAATTAATCCTTAATTTTACGAGAAACCATGCGATTACATGTTTATGACATCGAGGGCAAAATTCTTCACGCGCTTGTACTCTTCAAGGCGTTGTTCGACTTTCCTTGTTGCTGCCCACTTCTGAAACACGTTTATCCAATAATTTGTACTTTTTCTAGTATTTTCGTTTTCACTAGAAAACATTAAATCTATAATTCCGTTTTCATCAACTTCGGCAAACCGCGAAGCCATTCTTGCCGAAACAACATATTTCGCAAACCAACGACCAATCAGCGCCAAGTAACTTTGCCCTCAATTAAAGAAAAAAGCCCTCCCTCGTGAGCGAATCAGCACCGAGTAATTTTGCCCTCTATGTTATAAACCACAATTTACACACTCTGGGCTGTGTCGGCGTCCACCATGACCTTGTAAAGGCCACTTTTAGTTAAGTATAGCTGCAAGTAGTAATCGCACGCATAATCTCTCTATTTCTAGCCACATCTCACAACAGAGCGGTAGCCACCAAGTTATAAGTGGTCCGGTTAGATGCGAGTACCAAACCTTAACCTTAATCCTCTTCACGCCAGAAGGCGCATAAGGCTGAAGGCACGACATATCTTGGGGGGGGGGGGGGGTCCGGGGGCCTGCTCCCCCGGAAAATTTTTGATTTTATAAGGCTCTATGAAACGCTATTTCCTTCATTTTGTGGGAAATTTTAAGCAAGTTATTTCTATCATAAACAATGACGAACTCTGTCGAATAAAGCAGAAAACAAGATACAATTTCTTCTTGTCTTTCTAAAAGCCTTTTATTTTTGAGCATCTGAATTACAGTATCATTACAATTTATTTGATATGGTAAAGTGGTAAAAATAATAAATATTTTGGTGTTCCGGAAACTGGTCCAGTTAAACCGGACCAACCGGACTGGTGGCTACGGCCCTACATAAGCATAACGTTTTTACTGTTATTGATTTTCTAATGTAGGAGCCTGAGCCTGTTTGTTAGCCATGCCGTGCTCAGCCTCTCTATTTATAGTGATGTGACATGCGCAGTTCTTTTTTATTACCCTTCAGTACTTCAGTCCTTATGTGTCAGCGGACATGGGCAAGATGGCTAGTGCGTTCAACACCAGTGTGTCAGAACTGGAGGATGAGCTGTCTCAACTGATACTAAACGGGCAAATTCAAGCTCGTATTGACTCACATAATAAGGTATACAGCAGTGTATCTTAAGGCAAAATTTGTTTGTATTTTCGATGAATGTTATGCGGACGTGGGACGGGTCTTCATTTTAATCAAACTTCAAACTCTAGCTCTTCCCTGTATCACAGATTCTTTTGGTTTTAATCAAGTGTTTTGAGTTAGAATCACTTTTTCTGGTTGCAAATTTAAAAACTACGGTAAATATTTTGGGTGTTTTTTTGAAGAGTATTTGAAGGAGCTAGAGATGTAAAGAAAAGTATATGCCGTATTTATATGGCCGGCGATGGAGTTATGCTTTGAACTTTAGCGGCTTTTGCTCCAAACAGCGGTTGTTATAAACCTTTAGGTTGATTTCAAATGTACAAGTTTTACAAAGTTAGTTATTAGGTTTAGTTAGAATAGATAAATTTCGAAACACAAACTTTAAAACAAATGCTACAAATTATTCATCAGTAAACTTTATGTAAGTGAGTATTATTTTATATTCATTGCAAAGATAAACGTTTCGAATTTTTAACGTTAATATTGATCTAGCCAAATAATACTGGCTTACTATGCTGACATCGGCGAATATTACACTTATTCAGGTGCTTTACGCTCGCGATGTTGACCAACGAAGTACAACGTTTGAGAAGGCACTCGATATGGGCCGAGAATACAAGAAGCGAACCAAGGTTTGCATAAACTATAATTGAATTTAGGAACGAAGTGTTGACAATTTCCGCGGTTGTGTACCCAATTTTAGCAATTGAAAAAGAAAAGCCTGGAAAATTCAAGGCTTTAACGGGGTTTGAACTTGTGACCTCAGCGTTACCGGTGCAGCACTCTTACCAACTGAGCTATGAAGCAACAGCTGTTGTGAGCAGGTCAATTTTAGTTGGTCCATCGACTTTGTGACGATCTTCGCGGTTACATGTATACGCAATTAATGCATGCAATTGCGAAAGAGAAACTTGCAAAAATCAGTTTTTAACGGGGTTCGAACTCGTAACCTCAGCGTTACCAGTGCAGCGCTCTTATATACCAGCTGAGCTATGAAGCAACAGCTATTTAAATGAGGTTCAATTTTATTGAGTAGATTAATTCCTTAAGGGTATACAACGATTGTTTTATTTTTTCTCCCGATTTCTCAGTTCCTCTAATTTACTAAGTAGAAATTCCTGAGTTTAGCCATTGCCGATACACATCCGACACTTTATTGTTTGTTTTGCTATTAAACGTGTTTTTGAAAGACAACTTATTTTCTCTCGGGCTTTGTTGTTCTGACCAAGTATTAACGCTTGAAACGTTAGCTACTTAAAGTAATGATCATAGCAATTTCGACTTTGAGTTGTCTGAACTTCGCATTATTTTTTCCTGGCAGGCGCTGGTCCTTCGAGCTGCAATATTGAGAAATCAAATCATTGTTAAGGTAGGAAAGAAATGCTTGTTGTTTTAAATTCTTTTGAATGTGGAAAAAACTTGCTCTAGTTAATGAAAGTGAATGATTATTATATTTTAAGTTGTTTTTTTAGTTTTGGTTTTGAGGGTGAAAGTTACTTACAAAACCACACTATAAAATAATCAAAGCGAGCCAGAACACAAGCAAATGCCGTTACCATGTATATCTGGAGGCCAAGATTCAAACCCAGATCCGTTGTTGTGGGAGGCTTGAGCATTACCACTCGATCATACTGAGTTCCCTTCACGCACTTTAAAACATTTCTCCTGCGACCAAAGAGGCTGTCACAGCGAATTATATTTAAAGCGACACAAACTATCAACCATCATGCCCGAAGGCCGAGGATCGAGCCATGGTTATCCCGCTTAGCAGTCAAAGATCTTACACACTCGCACACAGATTTGAACAGATTGAGACCCCTTGTGATTCTATCCGACCACAGGCGATTTTTTTAAAATTTAACGAATTGCAACCAGGCATAAAATCATAAAATGGTAAAAACGTTCTCTGGTAAAATCTTTTAATAAACACAAGCTTTCGGTTGTCAAACTACAACCTTTAACAAGTAAAAATGTTTAAAAAGACTCCGTATATAAAAGTTAAAGGTGTGAAAAAAGAATTTAAAATATTGAATAAAATATAAAAATACAATACAGTAAAACAAAAAAGACTAAAAATCTATATAGATATAAAATGCCAGTATAAAACTTTTTTGTTTTTAAAGATATTGTTTTGGGAGCGGTTTGGAATTGTTATCTGCATTTTCTGTTGCAGCGGTATGCCATGACTCAAGAGTTCTTCTTTGTTTAAAATTCCCTTTATCAATAACTTTAGCTAATTTAAAATCTATTCTATGATCATTGTTCCAAGCATGTTGTGCAACATTCGAACTCTTTTTGCATAATTTTACATTACGTATGTGTTCTTTCTTGCGTGTTGTCTTTCTTGCGTGTTGTGAAAGATCTCTCAGTTTCCCCAATGTAGCACCACGAACAGTCAGAACAAGGAATTTTGTAAACAACATCTCTATAATTCAGTATCTGGACGGAATTTTGGTGAAGAAAATTCTTGTATTAATGTTTTAAAAGGTCTGTTAACAACTTGAATATTGTGCTTCCGAAGAAGTCGAGAGAGAGGCTGTGACAATCCATTGATGTATAAGGGAGAGAAGCAAAACCTTGATGTGAATTGATCGGATCAGCCCATTTAAAAAACATACGTACTAAATCTTCGGGGGTATGAGAGTCCGATTGCGTTGATTTTTTCTTTAAAATACTGGAAACAAAATCAGAGTTATAACCATTATATGATAAAACACGAGTAACGTGGGCTAATTCCCGGGTTTTTTTGTCTGCTGTACTTGGAAGATTAAGTGCACGGTGCATTATAGTTGAAGCTGTACTGGCTTTATGTTGTTTATCATGATGCAATTGAAAATCTAAGCATAAGTCTGTATTAGTGGGTTTTCTGTATACATCAGCAGAGATTTTGTTTCAGTTTAGAGCGTTCTTTTCACTATCGTGAGCTTCAAACGAAGAGTGTATAAAAAGTTACAGTGAATGAAAAAGGATGAATATTTGGCACATTGTGTGGACTCTATTTGTCTCACTGCTCAGGGCTCTTTGTATGCCAATTTTAACATTCGGTTATTTTGGCTGGGAGGTAAAATTATTGTTCATTTCGCTCTCCTCTGAAGACAAATTTGCTTGCCAATGTTTTCAGTTCAGTTTGTGTTCATTGTTCACCTTTAGCCAAGGCAAGTTTGAACTTACTCTTTTCATTTATCCATTTATTCATTCATTCCTCATTCATCCATTCTTTATTTTATTCATTTATTTATACATACTTTATTTATGTATTTTTAAAACTTTTTTTTTTTTTGTTGCAGAGCCCACGAGACAATGGAATGGGGGAAATGGCGATTTCAGTAGGAACGAGATGACATTACAATTAGCTTCCTGTACTGTTAAGTCATTCTGAAAGATCTTTCAATTTCGTTTTTATCGATGGAACACTTCACTCGTTTTAGAAAACGGAACGTTTAATTGGAGGCATAGTGATGAAATTATTATTGTATTATTTTCGCTTCTCGATTTGATGCTTATTTGTTTACAAAGCATGTGTAAAGTAATTTACTGGTACCTGCGTCAGGACATCTATTTTGTGAATTCTATACCGTATTACCTGTTGTCTCGGAATAAACCGAAGTCATTTGTCTGAAAAAACTGCATGGTCAAGAGACCCGGCGCATTAAACGGCACAATGAGAGAATTGCCTTGTTTTCTCAGGCTTTCAAGTGAAAAACTCAGTTTATTATCAAACCATCACAAGAAGATAATAAAGGGCAAACTTAAATCTAAGGAATTATGTTTCACATAAATCTTTAACACAATCTTGATACACAGACTTAGACTCCAGTTTAGGGTAATACGCAGTGAGAATGACTTCGAACGATTAGATGAGATCTTATATTATAAACAGCCGTATCGAGCTACATGAGTTTTAAGGTTCTACAATATTTGCTGTTTCAAAAGTTTAAGCTGATAAAAGGTAAGAGAAGAAAGAAAAATTATGACGTTTTGGAAAGCAAAGCACGTAATTTAGTTCGATCTAGGTTGAAATGTTTAATCATCGCCGTACGCAAGTAGGAAGCGGACTTCTTGGGTGTTAGCATTGCCAAGACAACTCTGCCCTGACGAAGAAACGTCAGCTTTCTACTCTACTTATGGCGATGATAAAAATTTTCAACTTGAGTTTGATAAAGTTTCGTGTTTTTTTAACTGTTCGGCAAGTTTTGGACGTTAGTCGATCGTCGAAGTAAAATATGTTTTTTCATATTATGCTACAACTAAGAAGATATTTTGCGTTTGTCTTTTAGACATAAACTATTGCCCAATGTTTTGCTAGAAAAAAAAACTTAGTCGCAAATGACATTTGAAAAGCATTAATAATAATAATAATAATTTCATTGTTTATATAGCGCAAAAATTCATTTAAATATGATCTAATGCGCTTTACATAATCATAAAAAATACTTAAATGGGAATTACTTAAAATAGATATAAAAATTAAATTTAAATATAATAGCCTAAGTATATACTAAAATAACTTTAAAAATAATGAAAGATATCCTAACTAATAAATATATATGTCATAAAGATAAAAATAAATGATGATAAACGACATTCAATATTATATTAATAAATCTATATTATTGGGCGCAATTTTAAAAAGATATATCTTTAAAAGTAATTTTATAAATTTATTCATCTCTGATGTTTCGTGGAAGAGTATTCCACAAAGAAGGAGCTGCCACCTCAAAAGCTCTGTCTCCGGATTTCCGTTTAGTTACAACCTTAACAGAGACGTCAATTGTTGTTTGAATTCAACTTAGTCAAAACTTTTATCGATTACTCGGATTGTCTTGCATCTCTCCTCTCCTCCTTGAGATTGCCAGACTCGCTGAAGTTCACGTGGCTGGTCGTCGTTTCTTAATAATTGTACATGTCAATAATCCTCGTTGCCACAAATAAATAGAGCACTAGTCAAAATGATAATAGTTCAGAGTTTTAACAATCAAAACTTTCAAACCAGATTAACCGTTTTAAAAAACTGGGCTGGGTTGTTCAAAAGTTGGTTAACTTTAACCCTGGGTTAAGGTAAAATTTAAGCAGTAATTTCTTTACAATGAAAGGTTTTCTTTGCTCATGATCACTGCTCTGAATTTCCAACACTAAAAACAAGTGAACCCCAAACTTAAAAGTCAAGTCAGTTTATGGATCGTAAGAAACACAAGCATGGATTAAAAACTTAACCCTGGGTTAGCGCTAATCGGCCTTTGAACAACCGGGCCCTGATTAACAAAAAAAAAATCGATATTACCAAAGATTTTACAGGTGTGGTTTCATTAAATCTATTTTTTTTGAAGAATTGTATAACCTTTTTGTTTACTAGACCAAGCCTATAGAGTGTATTTCAAAAAGACAAAGATACCGCAACCTTTTGGAGTTTTCCGATGTTTTTATTCGATTAGTTTTTCATTAACAAAATGCATTATATTTAAGCCGGACAATCGTGCCAACTACATTTCACTTAAACAACACGTGCAGTAAATTGATGCCCCAAGAAGGGAAGGAATAAACTCGATTAAGGTAAGCCAGACAAGGCTTTTTTGTTTGTTAGTTCGGGATTTGCTCAAAGAAACGAAGTCAATCAGTTATCATGTTCTTATCACGAAATTTTTTATCCATAAAGCGCCGACACAAGTCATAGACCTAGAAACTTGCGAGGGAAATGATAAGTTTTGGCTTAGAAATGACGTTGCGACTCATCCTACTAGTTTAACTTACTCCAAACCAAATTTGGAATCCATATAAACGTTTTTTTTGTTTTGTTTTTTTTGGTGTTAAATAATCACCATTTTTGACCCGATAACTAAAGTATTTTTATACCCTCTGAATTGACTATTGCCAACTAGAATAATTACAAATCGAGAAGTATTATGACAGCCTTAATTGATTTTTTTCCAAAATTGTTTTCGTTATTTCTATTTTAAAATATGAAGGCGGCGTTCGTCTTGTAACGGCTGGCAGCTGGTAAACTTTCGGAGATCCGGTTTACTGTATTCAAAACAATCTTAAATGAGTTTTAAGTTTTAGTTTTACGGAGGATTTTTGCCGTAAGGTAAATTGTTTTTTCTTCTTTTTTTGTTGTTGTTGTTTTTACAGTAGGCCAAAAGTACTGGTTTCTTATTTTAAGTATAAATAGATCTTGCGTTTTTCAATTTGTTTGAATACTAAAATTAAAATACCTGCTTAATCATTTTTGACTCTTTAAAATTAAAGCAATTGTCTGGAACATGCTAACACAAATAACAAGAAAGTGGAGCTTAATTTTGTTTTATTCTATCCGGAGTTAAAACCTGAATAATTTTAAAAGTTTTTAGTCTTTTTTAATTTTTATGTTTGAAAGTTACTATTTTTCAGAGTTTTCAAGTTGAAACGTTAGGAGGATATGCTAATGTGCTTTTTTTACAAGTGCCAAAAAAGTTTTATTTGTTTTGAATTTGATATTCAGACTTCTGATATGCTAGATTTGCCTGGCTTTCAAATTGAGAATTAAATAAAGTGAAAGACGGAATTAATACTATTCGGATTTCAAGTGAGTCTTTTTTTATTATAAAGTATTTGGAGTTTTTTTTCCAGTTATATTCGTTTTAGCTTAAGGCTCGGTAAAAAATAACAGCTAAATCTTCTTTTATAGCGTCTTTTTATTAAGTAACCAAAACGTTTAGTAATGAACTATTCAAATATCAATATTTCGAATAGCAAGTGTCTATAATGCTGACATTTATTTTTTCGCTTTGATGACGAATAAGAGATCAAATTTCTAATGATATTCTTAAAACACCCTTGATGGTCGATTTTAACTTAGATGTTAACAACAAAGTATTGTTATATATTACAATTGATTATATAAAATTTACATTTATTTAGTTTTTTTTAAAACCAGTAGCAAACTAAAAATATCTTTACATTTGGATTTTTTTCGTACCAAGATAACTTGACAATACTAAGCAGCATAACTTCGAGCTGCTGAGGAAAAAAATGAAAATTACAAATTTTGTCGATGCCAGATGCCCGTGGGTGTTACAACCAATCAGAAGCATATCATTTCCTGACAAATGAACGGATGGTCAGTCTCGTTCCCAGGGCTTTTTTAGGTTGGTTGCGGCCGCCATCCACCCCAAGCCAAGGTTAAAGACCTTAGACCATCCGTTTCAAGTTATTTGGAAGGGATGGGCCTCTGATTGGTCGTGTTGTTTGTTGCATCTGATAACGATTATCAGCAAAAGCTTTAAATACATAGATCTGCTTAGAGGAACAACTTTTGGAAAGTAAATAGCATGATAATCTCACGTTTTTTGGCGTTTTCGGCAAAGGACACATGTTCCGCTATTAAAATGACGTCATTTAGTTTTTTAAATGGCGTCATTTGGGTAATATTTGAAATAAATATTTAATATTAAATGCAATGCCAGATACGTCATCTAAGAGTAACAATAAAACTGTAGATCTTGTATTGAAATGCATAATAATAAATGTTAATAAACAACCTTTAATAATCAAAAAGCAAAATGAGCCATTTACACAATTATAATGTAACCTCGTACCCAGGGCCCTTGCCTTAGGATCCTGAGGAAAGGGCCCTGGGTACCAAGTTGCTGTATTGTGCTGGTTTTAAAATACAAAATATTGCTTTAGTATAGTGTACTAATGCAAATCCTGAAATCTGATTGGCTATTTTGAATGGGGTCTATCCTTAAAAATTCCCCGAGTAGCAACACATTCTTGTTTTTACCAGATAAAGAAGTTTTAAATCAATTGTTAATTAAGCTTATGAGTGCAGTTTTGTCTGACTAGTAATACTGTAATGGTTTCAGTTCACGCTTAGATTTTAGTCCAATCGTCCTCAACGTGTTACTGTTAAACAGTTACCGAGAGGTAAACTGAGTCAGTCTGTCCTGTTTTGTCTTTCGTGTTGAGTTATTAAAGTTTAATAATTAGTATTGAAGGAAGAATGCTGCTTTAATAAACATGAATGTACATTGAATTAAAACAAAGACGTTTATCCTTTGCTTCTAAAACGATAAAGTATGAAACTTGTATGGAGAAAAGAAAAGACTGACAAAAGAGTTTATTTGAAGCCAAAATTTTTTATGTTTTCCCTCTAAAGTTGGGCTTGCTGTAATAATATCTCTACTGAACACATCGCAAGGCCATCAAGACTGAAGAAGACTTGTGGGAATCGAATAGAGACATTTATTCTGGTGTGAAACATAAAAAGGTAGGTACAAAGGTTATCGATAACAATTGAAAGAATAACAAAGTTTCAGAGTGAAAGCAAGACATTTATAAAACCTTTAGATAATTTAAGTGTTTATAATATAAGCCATTTGTATGTGTTCAAGCGGGACTAAATATAAATTCCGTCTACATTCGTTTAGTCCTGTTACTTTCCCATGCATTTATGGGATTGAATGTTGCTCACTAATTTTTCAAATCAATAATTTTCAACTCAGTGTATGTAAGTTAGCATTAATAAAAGTTTGCAAATTAATTTCATTATCTCTAAGCTATGTTTTGTTTGGCGCCAATTTTCTTTGTGTTAGTTGCATACAGGTGGTAGAAACCTAATGTTTATTGCAGTATGATTGCAGTACGTAGTAATTAGAGGCCTTAAAACTTGTTATCTCTCAGTCTACTGTAAAGTAACCCGCTAACTTATTCTGAAGAAACGTCCTATCAGGTATATGCAATACAAAGATTGCAAAGTTCAGCATTTGTTTAAACGAAATCCAGTTAATTACTTTGTAGCCGAAGAACAAGAAATGAAAAGTATTCTTTGAGTGAAAAAAGTTAAATCGTTCTTTGGATTATTTTAAATACGAAATTTGTTTTATAAGTTTTTCGTTTTTAGTATAAAGTGGTAGGGGTTTTAATTCGTGAGAGAGTTTGTCGGATGAAACATGTACAAACTACATTACCAGTCAAAAACCTATGATGATTAATTTATAAAGCCTTTATAATAGTTATCGAGCAATCCTTTTCATAAAAAATATTTGCGATAGGGGACGCCCTCACCAGCCTTGCCAAATTACTCTTTCCGCTAAATTTAATGTTTGGGTTTCTTATTTTTCGGTAAAGATATGATAAATGCTTGACATCAAAATGAGAATTTTTTCATCCATATAACATGCTTTTTATTTTTACTATGATAAGAATTAAGATAAAACTGTTTTAAGCTCGGGTAATGTTTTTTTCATGTTGTTAGCAATTTATACGGCGATGAGCAGAAACTTGTTTAGAAGGATTGGAAGGAGGCAACGTTTTCACAGATTCAGTTCAAAGCAGTTACTTCAACTTCAAAGGGTTTCAGTGTACAAATTTTTACCAGTCTTAGAATATAATCTCTGTATCTGCGCTCGGAAAAGCAACGCCAGTGATTAACAGACAGGGGAAAAATGAATTACGAAATGCAACTTAGTTAAGATACAGGTATTAAACGATTCGCTCGGAAGCAGTCTAAAACACAAATGAAATGAATAATAAAATACCGCATCCTATACAAATACCCGAAAGTCTGTGTACGTCACTAAAAACCGCTTCTCTTCTCAAGCAACCAGTGAATGAACCGTTAATTCTAGTATTTCTACAGATAACTGTAAAAATGATCATTATGTAAGGACAAGAACCTTGCTACAAACTTTGAAACTGATTTTGCATGCTCACTCGCTAAATTGTCACCATTTCAATCAAGGTTTCTTATTATAATAAGCGGCGGCTGATTTACATCTTCTTTACAAAAAATCGAAATATCACTGCAAAGATTAAAAAAAATTAAAAAGTAATTAAAAATGATAAATTTAAAACGATTGATAAAAAGCTTTTAGTCCTCATTATTAATCACTAATAAAAAGTCCTTTTGAGTCATAAAAAGAAGATCGTTCTATTCTTTGGATAATACAGTTGCTATACAAACCATGCAGTGAGCGCCAAAGCCGCCACGCCAAGGTTTTCTAATTCTCTAGCTGATTTTATAACGTTATCAATCAACGGGAATAATTATTATACTCTTAGGTTTCATGCTCTTTATCTCTCAAAATGTATATCAAGTCCACGATGACTAAACAGATTCGTTTTTGATGGTTTCTGTTATGCACTTATATACCGAATGTAGTCGCTCACTTTGTTTCAAATTTCTACCGACAATATTTACTTTGTTAAACCATCTTTCAAACCTGAAATTAACTTAGAAATTAAAGATGGTTCTCCTGGAATGACTTTAGTGATACAGTTTTCAATAATCTACTTGTTACAAGCCGCCTGGTTAAAACATTGGTTATTATAATACAAATATGCCAGACTTTAAACTAGCGTAACTGAAACTGCTCTATCATTTGTCTAAAACGTTTAACCAGACGCTTTTGAAAAGATAATAATCTTTAAATATTAAAACCTTTTTTGTGCGACCTTTAAAAAAATTTTTTGCCCAGAAATTAATTTTCATCAAAGTGATTTTTTGTCGATCACAATTGCAAACTGTTTCGTTCTTTCACTTCTTTTTAGTTTCTCTTGTTCTTTCGCCAAGAATTTTCTATTGTGATTTAAACAATACTGAATATTATAATATTTAATTAGTTCTCTATCAATGTTATACTTCTAAAGACGAAAACATTCTGAAATTGAGCTCCTGATAGATTGACAAACAGAAGATTTCAAGTAAAGCCGAAATTCGATTATATGGTATGTGGTTGGTAACACTGCACGTAACATGAAGTTTTAGTAAATTTCTGGGTTTAAGTTCTGATCAGAAACATAAGACGGATTAAAGTAACTAGTCCACTATGGTTTTTAGGTGAGCTACTTTTTTATCACTACAAGAAAGGCAACAGATATAAATGGTGAAGCTAATTGAGAAGGTATGTCAACATATGTTACAGTTTCTTCAGATGAACAATCTGTTTACAGAAACGACAAGCAAAAATTATTGGCTTAATTTATACATTTAACAGATATATATAGTTTTTTTCTCTTTTCGTGGTTCTTTGTGTAAAGCTTATTGATCTTGAAAGCTTTGGTTTTGCTAAGTGTTTTCTTCTTAAACTCAAACTCTATAGTAACAGCTTATGACACACCTATTTCTGTTTGCGAATAAAGCCCCAGAAAATAACCACGACGGAAGCAAAACTGTGAAAATATTTATAGATATGCATGCCTTGTTACGAAAGTACTTCGTTGGCTTAGTGAGTGAATCAGCAGGTAGTTGTTTATGCGACTGCTTGCAATTCTTATTTTGCTTTAGCCACGCTCTTTACGTTTATCTTATTGATTGAGGTATCTTAAGCAAAAAAAAAGTAATAAAAATCCTTGAGGCCAGCCAAGAATGCTCGTGTACATTCTTAAAAAGACCAGTAGCTGAAACAATACTCGGCGTACGCTTTAATTTCCATTCGCACTGCAAACCTACGGAAGCATAAACAAACTTTTGCAATTGTTCGCTTTATCAATATATATCGAAATTTAAAAAAATGTCGTATTAAATACACAGTGGCACGCGCTTTTATATTCAATAACTTTACTTTTCATCAACGTTTTTTTGTCACCGATTGTTTAAACAGTGGTTAGCGCAATTGGTAAGATCTCTGCCTTCCAACCACAAGGTCCCAGTTTCGATTCCTCGGCTCTGCCGAAATTTCCATCCTTACGAGGTCGGTGGGCCACTAGGCTCGGAAAAGGATTTAGCTTTTTTGTTAAACAGAATACAACACGGGTATTTAGAGACACGAACATATTTTTCATGATGAAAATCTCTCAATCGCCTCGCTACCCTCACACGAAAATAATAAATCTCCTCAAAGGTAAACCTAAATCTCATTGGAGCCAGCACTTATCTCTGGCTTTTTAGTGTTATGCAGGTAAAACTCTTTGACTCCCCCTGAACAGGGGAGAATCTGGTACTCGGTCTTCAGCCTCCTGGGATATTGACTCGTAGTCCATTTATTCTCAGGGTCTAATGCACCCACCAATATTAAGTCACTAGGGAAAGGAGGATGGGGAAGGGGGGGGGGGGGGAAGAAGGCCGGGATAAGGGTAGGGGTTAAACCAATGTGTATTGCCCCAGATATGGACATTTGTCATTTATGCTCTGCCCCAGGGTGGGGAAATTTAACAAAATTATGAGCCCCACACAACAAGGTTGGGCATCCTGATTTTCAGAACTGAGGGAGAGTGGGCATCAAAGTCATTTCGAAGGGCTGCTTGCGGTCACGATGTATAAAAGTGAGTACAACTTTCTCAATTTCCAGATTTTTTAGTTTTTCTTCTTCTGGACCTTAGGTTTCATTTATCTTTGTATATAGTCTGCCCGAGGTTAGGGCATTTGATAGAAAAAATCGTGTAAGAAAACCTGTATTCCCCACTGCTAAAACGGCTGTCCCTTTCCCCCGCCTGCTTCCCCCTTCCTCCCCTCCCTCTCCTTCCCCATCCTTCCTGGGGCCTAATATTGATAGGTGCATGACTGTTAAATAATAATTAAAGGCAACGTAAAACTTTAGCCTTCACAG
>JAOEHV020515222.1:0-20264 GCA_025447995.2 Isaurus tuberculatus
AGGGAGGGGAGGGGTACAGAGGGCTTCAGACCCCAATATTTTGTCAAGAGTCTGTTGTTTGGTTTTGTCCATTTTTGTGGCTACTGCCTGGTAAGGTGGTGTAGGCCTACTATGATATTTTATTTTTATATATAACTCCAAGACTTACAGTATTTGATTCTCAACAAGAGTCAGAACAACAAGAACACTGAAATATAAAAATAAAAGTTAGTTTTGTTATGTTAAGTATTGTGGATTTCTCAATCTAGCAAAGGCGATACTTTCCAGGGAGTATTAATTGCTAATACCCTTCCCCAGTGTATTAAGTCTAACAGCCTTATCAAACAAAAATCACTCCATGATACCTGTTCAATAAGCAGTTTAACATAGGACAGTGGCACAGATGACTGATAAACTGCTCTGTTTGAATTTTCATTGATAAGAATGAATAGTTTGGCAGCTTAATTTAGCTTATCACTATTCAAGGATAGGAACTTTTTGAAGCAGGATTGTTGTGAAGTGGAAGTGCTTTTCTAATGCGACCTCAATTAAGAAGAGGTCATCGTTAGAGTCCGATATGGTTGATTCTGATGATAAGTTATCTTCAATACACATTGAAAAAGATTTGTTGACCAAAACCATGTTTTCATTACTGGAAGGAACCGTTGTGGTTCATCAGGAGGCACTAAATTTGTATATTGTTGTTTGGGTTATTTTTACTTAACTCACTTCCTCAATATGAGGCTGATTGTTAGTACTGCTAGATAATTTGACACCTATATAAAATATATTAATATGGATGTTTTATAGTTATTATTATTGTTTTGACTTACTATCAATAAGATACTGCTGTTTAATTTATGTTGAGTTCCCTTAGAAATTATTTAAATTTGTAAGTGGTTTTTGTTAAGTTAATATTTGGTTCTTAATAATTGAGATTTTGTAAAAATATTTATGATAAAGATTAATGCTAAGAACTGACGTTTTGAAGTCAACCTGACTTCATTTTCATCGATAAAATCAAATTAGAGAAATTTGGTTAAATTTCTTATTAATTTTTTTTCTCCTGTCAGAACACAAAGTCATAATAGTTGGTCTTGACAATGCTGGAAAGACTACCATTCTGTACCAGTTGTGAGTATTTAAAGTTACAAACTGTAAAATTTGTGATTGATCTCAACTCCATCTTGTAATAAAAGCAAGTTTGTATCTAACTCATGTTTTGAAGAAACTTGTTTTAAGCCAAATCAGCAATACTTTGTGTTAAACAGATATTAAGTCTTAGACTCTGAGTTATTTCATCCAGTTTAAACCATTGGGATAGCTTCTATGAGAAGTTATATTTATTTACTACTCAAAGTTAGGATTCAGATAAAAAATTGACTTGGACTTCAATTCAAAAGGTAATACTTATTGACTGAATTTGGGCCAAGGGCAGACAGGGAGAACTAACCGTTGAAGCAAGGTCAGATTTCTTGACTAAATTCATTAACAGCAAAGATCAACCTGTTCATAAATTCACTTTCACTGTGAAATACCTTGAATGAAATATATTTTACATAATTTTTGTTCATTTATAATTCAATGAATAGAAAATGCACTAGTCTTATTAATTTATAGCTGCTGCATTTTTTTAGCTTAATGAGTGAAGTTGTACACACATCACCTACAATTGGAAGCAATGTGGAGGAGGTAAGATAGGATTATCTTTTACTTTAACTTTACATACACTGGTGCATTGTTTCAGAGTACAAGAAAGAGATTATTTAAAATTTTACTTTACCTTGCATACTGTGCTAACCACATCACAAATTTCTAATACGAAAAACTACAAGGTCAGATGGTAGAAGCCCAAATTCAAAAAATAAATATGTATTTTTTCCCAAGGGCAGAGTTATTGTGCTCATAAATTAAATTAAGTTCAGATTTGCCATTAATTCAAACATTAGTCAACCCTAAAATTGCAAGCACAAATCAGTTTGTAGGTCATTGATTGGAAACTAAAGCAGGGTACCTAAGAAAGAATAACCCACAGATTGTGCTTAATATGCACTTTTGAATAACTGGGCTTTCATTAATTAAATTGAAGTTTGCAACAGCTAACAGAATAACTATGAAATAAAGAATACAAATTTATATTAATATATAAAGTAGAATGACCAAGTAATACAAATAATTTCAGTCGTTAAATCTAATTTATGAATGAGTCCCTAATTCATAAATTAGATTTAATGTCTGAAAGTATTTGTATTACTTGGTCATTGTACTTAATTATATAAATAAATATAAATTTGTATTCTTTATTTCATAGTTATTCTCACTGTTAGCTGTATAACTTACATATTATTAAATAGATTCAAATTAAAAGGGAAACTTGAAATACTGACAATATCATGATAGTAATTAGTAGCAGGGTTTTGCAATATACCAAAGTTTTTTGTTATTCTACATTCGTATAGATTGTATGGAAAAATATTCATTTTGTGATGTGGGATATTGGAGGTCAGGAGTCATTGCGATCTGCCTGGAACACCTACTATACAAATGCAGAAGTAAGTTATTAAATTTATTATAATTGTATTTTAGATTGTTAAAACATAGTAGAACAGTAAAGTTACCTTATATGAAGTAATTCAATCAGGGTTTACACTGCTCTTGGAATTTCTAGATATACTCCTGGAGTTTTGAAAACTTCTACTAGGGCCCTGGAAAACTCCTGGAATTTTTCTGAGGATTTTAGCTAAAGCTAAATCCTTTTCTGAGCATGTTGACCCTTAAGGCGGGTGCTTATCTTCAGTTTCTGTAATGTTAAGTTGATGAGAGTCTTTGAATCCCCTTGGACGTGACACTAATCCATCGCAGGTTAGCTCCCAGCCGAAGCTGGTACTCATTTACCAACCTTGTAGGGATGGAAAGCTGAGTAAGCTTTGGCAGAAAAGAAGGTCGCTTAAATGTTCAAATTTCGGCAGAGCCAAAGAATTGAACCTGAAACCTTGTGGTTGGAAGGCAGAGATCTTACTAACTGCGCCAACCACACTGCCTTTGTTGATTTTAGCTGTTATGATTAAAAAGAAAATTTTCATATTAAAGCAATTTCACAAACTAAAAATGCAGTTTGCGTTCATGGGCTAATGACACTTTATATATACATGCCAGAGCCTCGTGGGATTTTTGCTTCTTGGCATAGTTTGGCCAAGAATTTAGGAAAAACTTTTGCACTTTCATCTAGAATTTGCTTGTTGTAGGAGAAAACTTGTATGATAGGGTCCTGGATTTTTTTTATACCCTGGAAAACTCCTGCAACTTTATAATCCCTCAGTTGTAGAAATCCAGTTGAATTACTGTTTGTATTAAGTTTTTTTTTGTCCATTTTTTCAGACTTTAATTTAATTTTTTCCTATTTTCAGACTTTAATTTTAGTGATAGATAGTACTGACCGGGAGAGGTTACCAGTAACAAAAGCGGAACTATATAACATGTTAAATCATGAGGTAAGGCTTTGTTTAAGAATGTTATGATTTCATTTTTGCTTTTTTCTTGCAACGTTTTAATGTTTACCATGAATTCACTTACTGTAGGTTTTAACAGGTGAAAGCACTAAGAAAAAGAAATTCTGTGTCCACTTATTTCATGTTTTTGTCTCAGTAGTTAATATTTAATTCACACTCTGCTACAAGTTACAATTAAATGTCAGGTTACTTTTTAACTATAAATTTTATTTCTTTAACTTCACCTGCTGTTTTTTATTCATTTACAGGATCTTAGACATGCAGCAATATTAATATATGCAAATAAACAAGATATTAAGGTTTGTGTTTTTTATTGTTGTGGTAAAAGAATTTCTAAAACAATCAAAACTAGACTAATCTCTTGTATTGGTGCAAGGGTTTCTTTTTAAATTTTTGCATTTTTCTTTGGTAAAGAATCCCAGCAATTCAGTATATTTTCTATTTATTAAACTTTTAAATAATTTTGTAGGAACTGAAGGAAGATCAGATATACAATCAATGCCCTGATATGCCCTTCTTTCAATCTTTCCCACTTATAAAAGAGAGTTTACTTAGTGATTCTGACTGGCATTTCAGACTTAATGTTCATTTTTTATCTTTTAATATTGACCATGTTTAAATAATCCATTGTAGCAGGCCCCTGTCCTGAAAATCTTAAAATAAAAAGCGATCCAAAGCCTATTGGGCATGTTCAGTAGTTGTAACTAATATTTAGTAGGCAACAATCATCTGGTTTTTCTCTTTGTGTAGGGCTCCATGTCAGTAGCTGAAATTTCAGAACAGTTAAATCTAACTTCAATTAAAGACCATGGCTGGCATATACAGGTTAGTTTTAATTTAGAGCTTGTTTTACACTCTTGTTTGTTAATTACAAAAACTATAAGAAAAAGACTAGTAAATTGAAAAACGACTTTCCATTGTGAATGCAAGCTAAAGGAGCTGACTGTAGGTCTTGATTTCCCCAATGATTGTTTAACTAAAGAACATTCTGGTCAGTATGTTTCCACTGTTATTGCTAGCCTTCATCTGGCTTAGGTATAGACAGGATGCCACTCTTATTATATACAACCAGTGCTCTGCGTTAAGAATCATGGCTGTGATGATGATTTTGTGGATGATGAGAATTTTGACAATGAAGATGATGTTCTTGATGATGATGTCAATGACAATGATCTTAATGACGATGATGATCTCAATGGCGATGATAATCACAGACAATGATGATCTCAGTGGTGATGATGATCTTGATGATGATCGCAATGACGAAGATGATGATCTTGATGATGATAATGTTGATGATGATCTCAATGATGAAGATGATGATCTTGATGATGATGGTCCCAATGACAAAGATGATGATCTTGATGATGATAATAATGTTGATGATAATAATGTTGATGAGGATCTCAATGATGAAGATGATGATCTTGATAATGATAGTAATCTCAATGATGGTGATGATCTCAATGACAAAGATGATGATCGTGATGATGATAATGTTAATGATGATCTTAATGACAAAGATGATGATCTTGATGATGATAATAATTGTGATGATGATGATCTCAATGATTACATTGATGATGATGAACTTCATAATGATGATGATCAGAAACTTAAAGGAATTGAATTAAAAAAAAACAGTTAATACCAGTAGTGTTTTTTAATGACCAGCTGGACCGTCATAATAAGAAATCTGACGAGTTGATAAAATTTTGATAATTACAAGAAACAAATAACTTCTCAAAATCTTACAAAAAAACTACCTTCAAAACCACAACTTTGTTCTGATACTGTTTTCCTTGCTTCTTTCAGGCATGTTGTGCTTTAACAGGAGAAGGGTAAGTGAAAGAGATGATGTTGTATTATTTTGTAGTAGCATTATTTAGTCATTGAGCTATGATATCTAGTAAATAGTTTGAAAGAAAAAACATAATGATACAAGCATCTGGGTTGTTATCAAAGTAGCAGGGAAAAGTGGTCAAAACAGAAACTTTTACAATACACAAACATCTGTTCCTGTCTCCAGTTATATTTCTAAATAAACTATACCTGAATAAGTTTTTCATAACATTATGATATCATGTTGGGGAGGTAAACTCTGCCAAAGGTCCGTACTGCCAGTGATTTTAAAAACTAATGCTCAGACTTTTGTGTTGTTTCAGATTATACCAAGGACTGGAATGGATAACTTCTCAAATAAGAAAATAAACACGATCAAGCATGTTTGCATTAAAGTTTATTTTATATATACATATCAATTTTTTACTGTGTTATATAAATAATAATTAGATGATAATAATTATTAGGTATTATATAAAACATCAAAGTTTCCAGTTCCTTCTTTGTAACATCTTTGAACTTAAAAAATGAGCTTACAACCTTATAATTTTAACTACTATTGATAAAATTTTCTTTAAATAATATGATAGTGAGTTCCAATATTATTAATTTTTATGGTCAGTTTGAGAATCAAATACTTTCTTCCTTGCAGCTGTAGTGTTGATAACAGTTCATTGAGAGAATTGCTTGGCATGATCAAATTTTATTCTAAGAGATTTTAAAACAATGGTCAAGGCCATAAAATGTATTATATTTAATTTTCCAGCTAATACATAAAGCTTTAAATTCAGGTATTTCCATATCTCAAGTTCTAAGTTTGCATTCAACTTTGAAATAACTTGCCTCAGTTTTTGTATTTTAACAGTAGTAGCTCAGTCTATAAGTGAGCAATGCACAGCAATCATTGAATGGTAAAACAATGTAATTTCTAGCAGGTGGCCAACGTTTTGATAGTAAAAAGTAGATTTCCAGCTCATGTATGTAGATAAAAGTTATTGATTATTGACAGTCAGTGTCTCAGAAGTTACAGGTTTTTGCAAATACTGTTTTGTAAGGAACACAAATATTTGGTCAGTTTCTCAAGTAATAGTATATGCATTTCTTTCAAGCTCAGTTGGTGTTGTGCAACTTTTTCATACACCTATACTGATTTTGCGTACATCTTTAGCGATATCTGTCTCTTCTGAGGTTCAACAAGTGGCCCTTCTAGCAGAGGTTTCTCATGGCAGGAATAATGGAGAAGAGATCTCGAGAGAGAGAGAGAGAGGGAGAGAGAGAGAGAGAGAGAGAGAGTCTCTGCTCACATTTTTTTCTGTTACAAGATACTTCTGCTAGCAGGGAAAATAAAAGTTTGCCTTGTTATCTAGGGTCCACCATTTTGGGTGGTACACAGGCTTAATATACAGTATATGCACAATAACAGTAAATTATTAATCCATAATCTTGATTCCTAGAATTCCTTTTACTAGTTGATGGATTATGAAATGTCTGAAAACCATCTCATCCGGAACTTGTTTGTTTGAATTCGTTTCACCATTTGGTGAAATCCAGGAATTCCATTTAAATATTACCTGGTGAAATCCAACGTCTACATTAGTGTATCATCTTGCATGGGGCACATGCTAACTAAATATAACAGAAGAAGACAAAGATATTTCTTGATGTCAGTACTTTAGAAGTAAGAAGACGTGATAGTGATATTCGTAAGCTTTATTTATTTTTTCAACACGTCCATAGAATAGTGAATTTAGTTAATTCATCTGGCATTGTCCTCAAACTTCCGAAATTACGCATTTGTTTGATTCGTGGAAGGGATAACAGCATTTTATGACAGTCACTTATATTTCTTTAAGTTTAACAGATCCAGATCAAGCAAAACAGATCCAGTTTTGACATCTTGTTTGAAGAACTTAATTTATACAAATGGAGACAAAATTGCACGAAGGCATGGATTACAAGAAGTAAAAGATTTATAATTATTGTAAAATATGTCTGCTACTGACAGCAAAACTTCGGCAAGATTTTCTTCTATGATACAAAACTAAACTAGGCTCGCTTTTTTGCAATTTTGTAACGAATCAATACATGTGCCAGTTCAAAATGGAATTGGTCCAATCCAGAGAAGTCTGTTAAATACTTAGATGCTTCATTAAGATTAATAATTACATACAGTTCAATGCGTAACGTCGAAATTATCTCAAAATTGTTTTTAAATGTGAATTTCTCTTCGAATGAAACAAAGCTAACAGTAGTGGCTTGAAATAGTTTTTCATTTTTAATTTACCCATTTAATGTTGTAGTAGCTAATAAATTTAAGTTTGAATGAAGATCGGTGTTTTTAGTGTCGTAAAATGGATTTGCCTTTTTGCCAAATCCCCGTATCAGTCTGCCTCTCCTTGAAATAAACGGAATCGTTTGTTCCGATTGCCCCTAGCTGTATAAGCAAGCCGCTCACTAGGCAAAAACGGCGCAGCGCTATTTCCGTCGCGAAGAATTTACACGTATTCAGCTCATGTGGTTGTTCCCCGCACACTGGGCGCTGTTATCGACAAAAATTAGTTATGTACGCTGCCATTTTCAGTGTTATGTCGAGTTACGCATGCGTAATCACGACAAGAGGTAATTAGCACCAGCGCTAAGTTCGTTCAGTGTCCGCACACTAGGTGAAAACTTCGTGCGAGAAGTGCGCTGCGAAAAAAATATCAAACATGTTTAATATTGAGTGCTGTTGCCGCAGCTGCAAGTGCGCTTGAAAATTAACTCCGCACACCCGGCGAATTCTCTATTAACCTCAGGCTCGTTCCCTCGTCTAAACGAGGATGTTCTGGCGACAGTATTCCAAAACATTTTACTTAATGTTGTAGAATGGTTTATAGTTTAAATTCTTAAAAAGTTTATTGATTTGTTGCTAGTGTTGGTAAACATTTTCTGCGAAAAAGTGTGGTAAGTAAACGGTGGCGTTTACATGTATTTTGTCACGTTTCAACTTGCACTCTGATAGATAATCTTAAGTTAGATCAGGTAGAAAACTTCAGAGGTCAACTACCAAAAGCTTTTCAGCGTAGCAGTCGATCAGAACTGACATTGGAACAATATCAAAACTAAGACGCCATGTTATTAGTCGGGCTACGCGCAGCGGCCCGACTTTAGTTTTACCTTTTTGCCAATCTGGCACGTCGCGTTTGATCAATTACTTAGTGTAAGACTTCGCGAATTTTCCCGAAAAATGCACAGGAAGCCCAAAAGTCCTTGTATTGTAGCCCGACTACACGCTCTTAGAGCGTCTAGTTATAATTTACATAGCCCTTGATGCAGTAATTTCCAGAATCCCGAACACTGATGCCCTCCTTCCATCTCGGAGACCTTGAAGTGGAAGATGATCACATTGCCTCATCCACCTGCCTCGGTGACCATGGAGGTGCAAATATCTGCAGGAGCTGTGCTGCTGGTATGTTTGACCAACCCATTCGAGTGCAAGAAGATTCACCAAGTGTCCTGGATACAGCGGCTTTTCCATCGATGATGGTACCAGTTAGACCAAGTCAATACAGAGTCAATGAATTCTCCTCGCCAAAAGCGAGAACTGTGACACATACTACTCCCTTGTCGCTAGCAAAGTGCGAGTAATCAAAAGAAGCTGTACCACTCAAAGAATGGTCGCCCCCGCATCAACACGAAAGAAACCCTTGCCGAATGCTTAGGCTCCTGTCGTCGACATTATAGATTCCAGATGGATCTATCTTCGTGAAGCTGTGTACAAGTCGGTAATCTCCGCCTAAGGGAAGAAGGAGCGCAAGAGGGCCGACTGGAATGAGGCCTTGGTCCAATGGGAAGATATGAAGCCCGTTAATGAAGCGAAGAGGGCGCTGGTTTCATCCAAGACTGACCCCCCCCCCCCCGCCCCTAAGATTTAAGACTGGCGAAGTCATCCAAGATCAGGGGAAGCAACTACAGTTACGAGCTTAGTACTACCTCGAGTTATGCACAACCACTTGACGATCCCGACTCACATCTCTTGATCTCTTTAAAATCCTTAACAGGTTAACATAATTATCCTTCGTAGAACCATTCAAAAAAGTTATGTGCTATTGGGTGACAAATTTTGATTTACCTTTTTTTTTCATTCATGAATAATATTAATAAATAGCAGTCAGCAGGCTTCTCAGATCAAGTTATACAAATAGCTTTCACAGGGCCAATGCCCATAAGATTTTCACTATTCTAATCCGTATTCCTTACTTTAAAATTCACTGGTTCGATTCATTCAGTACTTTGCTAGGTTTTATGCGACTAGTAGTACAGTTTTGGTAGCCTGCAGACATCCTCACGGACAGCTTGGTTGAAGACTACGCTTAACAACAGCAGTTGTCCAGTACAGGAACAGCTACACGCGTTTTTTTATAAGAACACCAAGGCCGAGATTTGCCCGAAAATTAAGAACAAGCTAAGAGCAATCAACAGGCTGAAATTTTGATCAGATAAATTCGAGAATTTTATTTAATCCTTGTACACAGATCGAGATGTATATGTAAGTTCATAATAACATTTCTAACCGCTTTTTTCACTTTTTCAGCATCAGGAAATAAGAACAATTTAAGAACAACTTGAGGCTCAAATCGCCAAAAAGTTATGAATACCCCAGCCTCGGCCAAAAGTTACTGGTTCATATCAAGCAAAAAGGGTGCAGACTGATTGGCAAAACATCAAAGTCCCAAAGAACACACGGCAAGGATTTGTCCCCCTTTCCCAACCACCCCTTCCCGATGAAAAGTGAGTTTTTTTATAATAAAAAGAGTTTTTTGAAACATATCGCTCTTCGCGGGTATTTAAAGATTTGTGTGATCTTTTCTCCCTTCAAAGTTGACCCGGTTTTTCATCCTTACGAGGTTGGGGAAAGAAACACCAGGGTCTCCTGCATGGGAGCTAACCTGCGATGGATTGGTGTCCCGTACTCGGGGAGTCAGACACCTCTTAACACTACAAGAACCAGTGAAAAGCGATGACCCCATGGACCACTAGGCTGATACAGGATTAAAGCAGCTGCACTGAAGTACAAAATGTTTGAATGAGGCAAGTATTAAATCATTTTTTATTCTTTAAAATTGTCTGGTGGAACAAACAATGTTCCTATTAAGATCAATAAACTTTCATGCATTTCGTTAGAAACAGTAGTTAGTTAATCAATCCTCTTCACTCCTTCTGGATCTGGAGCATAGGGCCTCTCCACCAGGCTTTCACCAGCGGACTCTGTTCTTGGCAGTCCTCTTTAGTTGTTCCCACGTCAGGCCAATTCTTTAGAGTTTCTCCGTAACTGTCCTCTTCCAACATTTCTTTGGCCGTCCCCTCTTCCTTTTCCCTTGTGGATTTCATTCAAGGGACTGCCGTGTGATGTTGGATGTTGGCCTCCTTAGTGTGTCCGATCCATCGCCATTTCCTTCGTCTGATGGTTACCTCAATCCTCTCTTGCTCCGTGCATTGCCACAGATCGTCATTGGTAATTTTGTTCGGCAGAAACAGCAGTGCGCACGGTTAATATCTTCAACTTGGTTTGGCGAATTAAAATTTCATTCGAAGTAAAGATATAAATGTACGTTGAGTTTAAAAGTTTCTCCAAAACATTTAATAAAAAAAGTAAACTTACTGCAAGAATTTTCATAGGAACTTTAATCGGTTAAAATTATGAATTTCTATAAGCAATTTTTATATTTCACTATGCCAAGTCCATGCATGCAATCAAAAAAAAATTAAGCGAGTTAGTCAATTAAAAAACGAAGTGTTAGTTAAGAATGAATATGAAAAATTTTTAAGGTAGTCTTTGCTAAGATGAAAATAAAAGTCAACTGTAAATCGAGCAATATGTTACTAAGCTAAAGTACTGAAACATCTCAGCAACTCTCGAAATAAACCAAACCAGTTATCTTTGATTCAGAAACGAAATGATTAAGAAGACTGATCAAGAACTATTTTTGTTCCTTCAGTATATACGTGATGGCTCTCAAAATGGAGTCAAAGGGAACCTTATATTACTGCTAAACGATGTTAAAATCATGACACGTTAAAAAAGTCTTAAAATTTGCGTTAAAACAAGTATCGAAACCCCAAGAAATTAGAGATAAATTTGTGTGCCATTGTAAACCATACAAATTAACTTGTGGCAGTCAGTACAACGTAATTCAGAGAATGGTTCCAAAACTCGAATATGCATGCTTACAGAATGCAGCAAAATGATTGTAAAAAGTTTGAAATCTTGCAGCATAAAATATCCTACTTCGTTATAAAATCTGCCAAAATATTGAAGAAAGAATAATTTTAACCAGAAATATAACAAAGTCAGCAGTGCTTGTCAAATTTTTCATCGCTGACTGATAGTATTATTTTGTTTCAAAAATAAAAAAACGTTTTTGCACTGTTAAACACTTCCAAATCATTTCACTGTTCGTATAACAAAACACAACTTTCCACCAAGAATAAAGTGTGATAACTAAAACAGAACCAAAAGTAAATTCATTTTAAAGATTAGGAACTGTACGCTCGGTCGCCAGCAGGTTAAGATATTGACTGTTATCGACCATTTGCAGTGATCTTAAGCTGACAAACTTCATAGGTCTGTCACAAGTAAAAGTTTATTGCTAGCAGGACTCTGCTCCATCCTTGGAGAATAAAGCTCCGAGTCATCCCACGTTTCACCCTAAGGAATAAATATTCAATGTTAATACCAATTGAAAACACTTTCAGAGTTGGAGCTCAAGCACTCAATAATACAGCAAATATTTTACATTGTTGAAACTTCTCTTTCCAGCTAATTATAAAGTACTGATAGGTAAAATGAATACAAGGCGCCTTCATTAGTTATCAGCTCGCATCAAGTATTTCTGTCTGGAAGCAGCAATCTTAAATTTCTAATATAAAATCCAGTTTGAGGAATCCAGAAAACAGAACGCTGGAATCCATGTGTCGGTAGAATCAAGAATCTAGATTGCTTAAATCCACTGCACCATGTCACAAGTTGTCATGGTAGTATCTGTTCATGTTAATTAATCTTTATACAGAACTTAAATATATTTACTGCGGCGTGGTTGGGGTTGGTAAGATCTTCATTTTAACAACAGGTCTCATGCAGGGATTCGATAACCGGTTCTGCCAAGATTTAAATATTTATGTGGCCTTCTTTTCCGCCAAAGCTGACCCCGGATTTCCAGATTACAAGGACGGTAAATAGATTACCAGGGTACGCTGGGACCAAACTCGCAACGGATTAGTGTCCCACCCAGGCGGAGTCAAAAGACTCTCCACTAACACTACAGAACCGGAGATAAGCGCCGAACTTACAGGCTCAGAAAAACATTTAGCTTTGAACTTTTTTAGAACTTAAATGAATCGAAATCAATATAAGAAGCAAACCGTACCTGGTTATCAGGCCCAATATTCATTGGAGTATCTTCTGTATTTGATGGAGTTCTGTTTTAAAACCAAATGAGAACTTTTGTTAATGGCTACTCTCAAGAACAAAAAACAGAAATATTCTCTGCTTTTCTGAAAATTCTAGTATAAAAGAAAATGAGTAGAATTTTCGAGGCAATTTCAAATAACGATTCAACCAAAAAATTTTAGTTGGTAATTTATTAGGCTATGAACCAATGTCAATCGTTACATTGCCTATATCGTCTTCCTTGACACAAATTTAATATGAAACTCATGTTTTTAAAACATGTTATATCTTAAACCAGATCATTTTAAGCATTGTTGAATCCGTAGGGAAGGTAGTAAAAGAATTTTGGATGCGACTCAAGATTTTCAACGGAGTATTGTTACAAGAGCAGTGCCTCTCTTTAAACATAGCTCAACCATGTACACGAGTGATTTACCGCGATTTGTAACTGTGACAACTTTTAAGTTGAGTTATACCTGGCGTGATAAATACTAGCAACATACTAGTATAAAATTCACGTACTGTCCTTTCAGTGAGCGATAAAAATTTTAAAAAGTACAGATGCGCTGACTGCCGCTATTGAGTTCAAGTATGATTCTTGAGCAAAGCTTCACAGCAACATGTAAGAGGTGTTTGTATGAAGTCGTTAATTGGCGCCCGCATTTAAAAAGAAGGATTTGATCCTCGGTTGAACAGGGCCGCTATAACACCTCCATTTCCCTGACAGTAAATAGTTAAAATAGCTACGTTGACTTACACTTTAGCAAGATCATTGAGCGATCGGTTTTTCTTTGGCGTCTCAACCCTAAAGAAGTAAAAAAGCAAAGAATAAAATTTGAGAGTTTTTTGAGTGTATTTTTTCCACATAGGTTGAGAATTGTAATAAGCAAATCATAAAATTCACCATGAATGAGTTAGTTTACGAATGAGACGTACAGTGTGTAATGAAGGTACAGTTCAAAACATATAAAGATGTGAATAACTAAACGAAGTAAAAACAAATAATTAAGAATAGAACATATGAAGTGATCAATTTAAGACTAAGGTTTTGGAAACAGGAAAAACACAACGTAATTTATGGAATCAGTTTCCTTGTCATGTTGTTAAAAAAAACAAAAAAATAACTAGAAATGCCATTATTTGTAGCCTCTTTTGAACTAGAATTAAAGGAATGGGATGCCGGACAAGTTAGGTCAAATGTTGACTCGAGTCTCGATGGAGTTATTTTAGAAAGAAAATTTTTCATAAATATACATAGAATGAATACAAATCAATTAAAATTGGGTCATGAAAATAAATTTGAATCATGTCAATAGGGATTCGATATATTGTTTTCTCTTTTCAATTCATTAGTTTGGAAAGACTCCTGCGAGACTATTACATTTACACGTAAAGCCAAAATATAATCTCTCATTAAAAGTTGTTATGGAATTGATGATCGCATCAAAACACTGAATATTTTGACATCACATTTCATCCTGACTGTAAATATGCGCCTTGACAACAAAGGGTTTTGTTCCAGCGACAACACAAGCGGCAAACTGCATACCGTTCAACAGGTTTCTGCGTTTCTTCGTCTGGAGGAGTGAATGATCTTAAATCGGGTAGGGAAGAACGTCTTCAAAAAGAAGAAAGAACGATTTAGTGACAATAACGTAAAATACGTGCAATGACTGTAGGATTAAGTGCATGAGGTATTATTGACTTGTAAGTGCTTTCAGTGCGTTTTTCAAAGACAGACATTTGGTGCATTTTAAACTGGTGTTTAAAGCATTAATTATAAGCAACAACTAACAAGTGCATTTTTATACAATAATGAAACTACATCAATAGAAAATACAAAAACAGCATGCACAAATTATCATTATATGCGTTGGAGAAACCATTTTTATAACTACCAGGGATGGACTGTAATGCTTAACAAACGTTTTTAAATAAGCGGCGGCCAAAAATAATTAGCCGTCCGACTCGAATTTAAAAAACTCATAGAAGATGGCATCCTGTTCAGACTTCCACGATGCTGATAAGAAAAAACAAGCACTAAATCCAGGAAACATTTCTGCTTATTCGAGACAAAGGAAAAAATTCAAGTAACTGCTTTATTGGTCCAGGAAAATTAGAAGCATTACTAAAAATTTAAGTAGACTGACTAGCCGCGTTAATAAGATTCCCTATGGATTAACGAATTGGTTTTGCTGGAGAAGTAATTGGCAGTGATACTCAGAATAACCGGTGGAGCTCTGAAGGCCGCCAGCTTGTTTTGAAAGACCTGGATTGGATTTATGGCAGTACAGACAGTTGTTGTTTCGAACCAGAATTAATCAAAAGTAAAACTTCTTCTGTCTTCTGTAACTTACCTCTTGTTGTCTGAGGATTCCTTGGACGAAGTTAAAAGATTATCTTCAGAAGTGCTAGCATCTTTTTTCCTTTTTGTACAACTAATTTCGTTCTGTGTTTTGTCTGGCAAATAAACGACAAAACTTCTTTGTTCATCAATAGCTGGGTACCCAGTGAGTGATTTTCTTCCAGCACCGTTGAGTTTGGAAGGCTTTTCTTCAGGCAAGTCTACTCTTAGCTGACCATTGGCTTCTTTCATCTTTGCTTCTTTCTCGAGGACATGCAATTCTTCCTTAGTGAGATCAAAAGCATGAAGGTTGCGTTTGCCTGGTTCTGTCTTGTTTTTCACTGTAATTCCTGAATCAATATCTGTTTCAGGCAACGCGCCCATCCCTTTTTTGGAAACTTTGGACACTCCACCAAAGGACTTGTTACGTGGTGGTTTCTTAGGGATGTGAGACATCTGAGGCGAGGAAGACAGAGAGCGAGTCTCTGAATTTGAATTCGTTGAAGGGAATGGTGCTCTCATGTTGGCAGGAAGCGAAGCTGATCTTGTATGAACTAGAGATGTTCTTTCTTGTGAAGAAATCGGGAGGGTGGTTTTCTATAAATTGCAAAGAAGAAGATTACTATTAGCTTCTCTTAGAGCAAAATGGAAGCAGGGGAATTAAATAAGCAGTTAAATTACAACAAAACATTTAAAATGAGGTTTTTAGAGAATAATGCAAAACAAAAAAGTCACTATTGCAGTGATCACATGGGCATTGTCAAAGTTTTTGACGATACACTGTTGCAAAAGGTCATAACTGAACGTTCAAACGTTTGAATCAAATAGAGAGAATGAACAATCCCATTAACATTTGAAAATATGTAGATGTAATATTGTGTGTATAGTTATTCTTGGATCGTGCATTGAATAAGTTTTTGAAAAATGTCTTCTCTAAGTTAGCCCTTGATAAAATTACAATCACTATTTACATTTTAAGTGTGTCACGAGAAAGCCCAGTTAACCACCAGTAGATGCATTACGTGAAGAAAATAAGTAAACTTTGAAATGATAGCTATAAATCCCCGAGGAGTAAACGATCCCTTTGTATTTGAATGAATAAAACCCATCATACTTAGGAACCTAAAAAATATCATTGAGGCCCGTGTTACTAACCTTTGCGTTAGCTAATGGAGCAGTATGAGACCGTTGATCCACAGATGATGTAACAACAGCAGCAGTTGATTGACCTGTTGTACTAGTGCAAGTTGGTGGTTCATCAAAAACATCGGGTGGAAGATTTTTTACAGGCGATGCTTCGACTTTGTAATAGTAGTAATCATCTTTGCTGATCGTGGAGCCACGCTTTGCAAGATCATCTCTGCTACTTGTGGAAGCACTTTTTAGTGAACCATTAGAAGACTTTGATGTACGTCTTGGCAACTCAGTCGTGATCACTGCTTTGCCTGTAAGGCTTGTTACCTTCATCGACTCAGCCTTTTTTACTTTCTTCCCAGTTGTTGCTCCAGGCCCTAGTTAACGAGGAATGGATATGAATGTTCATAAGTACTAAAATGAAGATCTTTAGAGTCGTATTAGTACTATCTAAGAGTTCCAAAGAACATTGGACTAGGTAATAGGACAAACACCAAGACCTCAGTCCTAAGAACGTAGCTGACATTCTAGAGTATTCAACACTAAAATATTATACGAAATTCACTGAGAGACTGTAAATCACCATTAAGTTTACAAACATCTTTCATTTAGCATAAAAATGACAAAAACGTAAACCGGCAGTTTTGAGAATTTCAAAAATTTCGGACTCAAAAGTCGTTAAAAGTTTATCCACCAAAACGTTAAACTGACCAGATTGCCCAAACTTTGTACAATTCAATGCTATATTTTATTTTTTTCTGATACTGTCAACAAAAAATAATAACTTTAATATTAACAATAATAATAAAGGCACCCGCTAGAAACACTTACAAGTGAAAATATTTGGTTGCACTGAGTCTGACCTTTTGTCAATAACAAAACCTCGAAACATTTTCGACAATTGTTTCTCCAGATGCTACTGCTTGCTTCACCAATAACTTCCAGAACAAAGAATCATGATTGTATTCCTTGTTTGAAATTTAGGATTTGGGAAAAAGAAAGTTAATTTAACACAAATTATGTGCTACAGTTTGGGAGAATAAAAGCAATAAAGTCCAGTTCTTTTTTTCAGGGAAGATTTGTTGACTCACCAAAATACACAGGTGGTTTGAGAACCCTCATTTGGTTAATTGTATTATGTCTCTTGTCTCCATCGTAATACTCGACATGATATTTGTTGCCATTGATGTCAATAACTGTCCCAGCCATGTAAGCTCCAATGGATGGCCAGTGGGCAATAACACGTGTCCCCACTTGAATTTCCAATGGGTCTGGATCTTTGTCAAACACAACACAGTCTGGGTCGGATCTATCATGCGCTATACTGTCACCATTGTCGAACCTAATATGCACCATTTCACCAAGGCCTGTTACAATTCCTTTATAATAGTCCCCATTTAGTGCTCGACCCCATACCCTTGAGCCAACACGAATAAAACCTGAAAACAAATGTTTAAGGAAGTAGAACTTAGTGTTAATTATATTAAGTATTACGCTTTAAGTGTTGTAAAAAGCAGACTTTTATAGCGTTAAATCCTCGGTCACATCAACATACCACACACGAAACATTAGCACTAATTAGGGCTAACTTCTAGTTGTCTAAATTATCCTTTTACATCTACTTGTAAATGCATCTCACAAGCTTGTTAAAATCAATTTAAAGTTGCTTGTTGTTAATCAAAAGGGGACATCTTTGAGAAGAACTTACCAATCGTGGACCGCTTTGCGAATCTTTCACTCATTGTCCTAAAACAAATGGAGCAAAATAAGTTTCTGTTATTAGATTTATCACCAATAAATACAAGATGTATTGAAACTGTAAGGAATTTGCCTTTTGTTCAAAAGTAACAAAAATAGTTAGTGTTATTACGTACCTCTGAATTCTCATTGCTTTTCTTGCACTCATTCTTGAATCTTTGCTGGCCTGGTATTCAGTTCTACCACTGAGAAAAAAAATAAGAAAAAAACGTTAGAGTATGAATAAATAATAACAAGTAAAAATAATAATGTGACAATGTTAACGAAAGGTTCAACATACCTGTATCTAAATCGTGAAGAGCCAATTCGCAGGAAACTGGCCGTTTTCTTTGGTTTGTTCACTGGTTTAATCAATCTGAAAACAATGAAGATAGGGCCACCAGTGACTAAAAATATGAGCAAATTCTACTTGAAATTAACTGTAGCTAGGTAAAATTAGGTTACTAGAAGTAATCAGAGATTAATAAAATGCGTTCGAAATGGTCACTCTAGAAAGTATTAGCAACTTAGTGCACTACAGCGAGCGCATGTCATAATTAGTTATAAATTCAAAATGGCGCTGATTTGAAACAAAAATGTGATGAACGACGACGCCCAACCAAGAATCTCGATCTTGCTTGCTTGTACAGCTTGGTAACCACACAAATGACCACAGACAACCAATTCTGTGAGATTAGAATTGCGTTCTATAATTCATTTTCCATACCAGAATTTCAAAGCAGAAAAAATGTAAGAGTATACAAACGGAACACATTAAAAGCACAATGCTGTTTATTTCAGCCTAGATGCATGCAACGTCTCCCACTACCAAACATTCTGATGGTCATTAAAGTTACAATTGATAGATGGTACATAGGCAAAATCTCTGCTTTCACGTCACTATGTGATTTGTTGAAACTCCAACTTAACTGAGATTTGAACATTTGTATGACTGTCTTTTTTGCCAAAGCTGATTCAACTTTCCTTTCTTATAAGGTCATTAATTAAATCCCAGCTTCTGCAGGGAGATAACCCTGCTAGGGATGTGTCCCGCCCAGGGGAGTTAAAAGCTTCCATCCACTTTTACAACAGAAAACAGGAGATACGTACTGGCTGAAATGAGAAACTCTATTGGCTTGGAAAAGATTAAGAGCTACATACTTGATGTGGTAGAAGTATTGATGAAATTACTATAAAGACACTACAGTATTTCAATTTCAAACTGCAAGATGCAGATGACGATCGAAAATATACATTTCCAGGAAGCTATTGTATATTTTGTGAAATTATTCTTTATGTGTTTTTCTGTTTGATAAAAGATTTATTAAATCAATGATGAAGACTATAATGAGAAACTAAAAGGATAATACCTTGATCAAAGACTAGTTTGATTTGATTTCACAAAACAACCAAAAGAGCAAATACTTACCTAAAGAACACATGATGTTCTATAGCACACTTCCACAAATTTTTACTTGCTTTTGCATTTGGCAATGTGTACTGATAGTGCTCTACATGCCCAGGTTGATGCTATAATGAGACACTCACCATTAATTCATGTTCTGTCAGTGAAAAAGTCAGTGCTTTCACACACTTTAAAGGTAACAATCTTTAACACGTTGGTATAAAAAATCAATCTGACTAAAAAGCAAAACTCAAGATTTGTTTCTTTTTTGCATATGAAAATAAAAATTTCTATACACTAGAATGCTGCTGCGTTGTTAGCCTCTGGCTCAGCTGACTTGATGGCAATAATTATTATAACTTTACTAATATCAGCTTATTCTAAGTATAAGCATGCTAGCCTAGGAATTATACAATTGGCAGAGCATGAGACTCAAGCATTATTTTTGCTTGATTATCTTATGCATGCTCACAAATAATTAAAAAAAACAAATTGATGCACAAAATTTAAGATCAAAACATTTAATACTCTCTTACCTGATCTTCAACTTCTAAATGAAATTTGTTCTTTTTGAACTTTATTTGCTGAATTTTAGGCCTGTAAACACAATTGAAACCAATTTAGGTACAATCCTTTATTTTTTCAATTATCAGTCTTATTTTTTCAACCTGTTCGCCCAACTAAGAAAGAAAGCATTGAGTCAAAGTGAGTGAAAAAAAGAACAACGAAAATGCTTGAAAAAACAAGCAAAGAGTGGAGTAGAGAAGGAAAGCAATAGGAAGGTAGGAATTATTTTAACCCTTTAAGTCCCAAACACGACAAATGGCGTGTTGGCAAATTCTCCCAACTGAGTTCCATACTTTCTATAGAAGTAGTTTGGGAGAA
>JAOEHV020515323.1:1039-20254 GCA_025447995.2 Isaurus tuberculatus
CATCACAGCAACTGTAATTTAGACAACTCAAGGTTGAAATTATTATGATCATCACCGTAAGTAGTGTAAGGAGCTGACGTTTCGAGCGTTAGTCCTTCATCACAGCAACTGTAATTTAGACAACTCAAGGTTGAAATTATTATGATCATCACCGTAAGTAGTGTAAGGAGCTGATGTTTCGGGCGTAAACCATTTCGTAAATCTGAGAACAGTTGAGAAATAACATTATGTATTTCCATCAGCTTGAATATGTTCTAAAATCTATTACAGTTTTTAACTTCCTTGAAATTCCTAATCTTAAAAATATGATCATTTTTTAATCTTTTTTATTAAAACTGATAATTTTGACCAAACTTTCTTTTTCCAAGACGTCGAAAATAATGATATGGAAGATATGCGATTGTGAGCTGTATAATAATACACTCAGCCAACCGTTTGAATCGCATCATTATAATTATGAGGTATCGGCAGCAGTCTCTTACCAAATTTGAAGAATAGAACATTACACATTTACAATTTAAGATTTTGTAGTGTTTATAGCTTTACTTAGAATATAACATCATTTTTAAGTTAAAATTTCAAATCCCCAATTTGACTACTAGACACAAATTGTCATTATACCACCAGTTAAAACTTTACAAAAAGAAAAAAAAAACTTTTCATTTGTAAGTTTTTCGCTCTTGAGAAGTTTATTAAGACTAGAGTGTTTTTAGCAGTGAATGTAGAGATTAAAATCTGTGGTCCACAAAGAGCTATAATTTAAAAACACGAGAGTAAGTGGAATAGGATATAACTGTTTGACATGACAGATATTACTAGTTTTAAATTGTATAGTCACTCAGAAAGACAAACTTACTTCGAAGTAGCACACAAGTTGTTTGCTTCAGATGAAGATTTTCCAAGCCCAAGTTAGAAGAAACCTTGGAAATCTTCTCTTTTCCTCCACGCTGCAAACGCTACAACAAACATGAGAAATAAGAATTTAAAAGAGGGTACTTGATAGTTTTTGGCCGTTCTATACGAAAAACCTCAAAACAATTCAACACAGTCATGAAAACGGGTTAAAAGATACTTCAAAGACAAAGCAGGTTGAAACAACCTCGTCAAAAGATCCAGTCAGAGATTAAATAAACTTTATAATTTGCTGCATGGAGTTTCTGGAGTTAATCATTTTTATAAAAGCATTTGGCCAGCGTGGCGCCCGTTGCCATGGAGATATCAATGCATTGAGTTACCCTTCTGCAAACACATGTAGTCATGTTGATTTAACTAATGCATCTTGGCGGAAAAGCGAGCCACCTGCATGTTTGACTGGCTGATATGAGCGGGAGAATATGCGGTGAAACAGAAACTTTTAGAGAAAACTTTTGCCGAAACCATATTTGCTTTCGATGATAAGCCGGCTCGAGCAAAAGGAAAAAAAATGGGGCCAGTTTTTGCGCCTATCGATTCTTAGTTTTACTGCTTGTACATGTGAACGGCGGAATTAATATGTGAGAAAGTCTCACTTCTTTTTTTTCTAGTGTTTTTACACAAAATCTATGGTCAAATTTGAGTTTTTTTCAATATACTGTTTCTCAGCCGAACTTAGAAACTTTTTCTGCTAACAGCTCAAAAACAATTTAACTAAAATATTTTGCGTTTTGTACCAATTTTACAAAACTTCAGGTAGCTTTTTGATAATTTAACTGACAAAGATTCAAAATCAAACGAAAAAAAACCCTTGAAAATTGAGGTAGGAATTCCTTCATCCGTGAGTTTCTCAAATAGA
This sequence comes from Isaurus tuberculatus, assembly GCA_025447995.2. NCBI lineage: Eukaryota > Metazoa > Cnidaria > Anthozoa > Zoantharia > Zoanthidae > Isaurus > Isaurus tuberculatus. The sequence continues at coordinate 2,811 of JAOEHV020515323.1, forward strand.
AAGGATTGATTTATTTCCAAATCAGCCATGATCTAAAACGTGGCTACAATGTTAAAAAAATTATGACTTCATATGTCTGATATTTGATATTTTGCGATCGTCATAAATAGGAAGTTACAAGAACTTTGATTAACAAATTATTCTATGCCGCCTTGATGGAGAAATGAAATGAAAAAATTGTATTCTTAATTCAATAAACTGCGCTTTGATGAACTCGATAAATGGAGACTTTCATGTTGGTTCCATCCTTCCAATTTTTAAGAATAAAAGAACGATCAATCTTCTTTTTTTCATAAATAATTTTAATGTAAAACAATGTTAAAGTTAATGGACTCTCATTATTAAATAACAATCAAAAAATTGTCCCGAAAAAAACTCTGGAGTATCATGTTTCGAATAACACGCAATGGCGCAAACTTTTTAAACCCTTCGAAATATTCCTAAGTAGAATTTGTTTTAATACACTTTTCTTCTGTCAAAACGTTAAACTCTTGACATAAACATGCAAAACTTCTTCTTTCTTTGAAAAACTCCGATTTTTTGGAAATGAATTATTCCAAGTACTAATGTATAACTTGTCCGCAATATAAAACTCCATTTCAAATTTTCAGTGATAAATTCGCTATGATAATTTAGTCTATCTTTAGGGGAAGATATGGTTTCACCAAAAAAACAAAAAAACACTCGCCGTTAAAAATATCAGAATTTGTAATCTCCTTTTGGTATTTGCAAGATATTTTCGAGTCTGAGACTGTCAAATAATGAAATACAAACGTGTATGACAAAGGTATCCTAAAAAAGATATTTCTTCGAGAACAAGCAAAAATAACGCCTTAGTTTTATTAAGTCTTCTTCAACTCATGAATTCATATAAACCCAAAATTTTTAAGTTTTAATTTCAAGGATAATAGAAATCTTATATTTTGTGTTCACGTGTCAAGTCTGCTTCTATACATTGGCTATCATCAAAAGAATTTCTGGATTTTAATACAGGAAAAATTAGTTGTTAAAAATTATACGAATTGTCAAGATCTACTGAGAAATAATAACCTTTTTAGTACAAGATACACCATAATCTCGGTGTATCATTCAAGTTTCTAAGATTTAAAACGTAGTTGAAAACCTATCTTGACTTACAAGAAGCTCATAGTCATAGAGTGCTGAACTAGAAATCGGTTTTTGAAATTTTTACGGTACTGTTAAATGAACTCTGAACCAAAAGAATTATTGTGATGGATTTCGTCACTATGATCAATGTTTGCCATTATATTCATTGTCAAATGAGTCAGCTAACTTAAAATTCAAATGTAGCATAGCTAAAAATTAAGGGCCGATTTTCAAGTCGAGAATTACGGTAAAGAAAACTTTTCCGAGCGAAGTCAGTGGTTCATTGAAGCGGCACTGCATGGTCTTGAGTTTCTGTAGGATAAAGCACGCAGATGACACTCCCTGGACGGGACACTAATCCATCTCAGTTAAGCTCCCAGCTGAAGCTGGTACTCATTTACCAACCTCGTAAGGATGGAAAGCTGAGTAAGCTTTGGCGGAAAACAAGATCACACAAATTTTCAAATTTTGGTAGAGCCGGGGATCGAGCCAGGGACCTTGTGATAATAGATCGTATTGCCTTACGATTCAGAATACATGGTCACAAGATTATCAAATATACGATAAATTAAAAACAGCCTGCTTTCTAGATTTGACATGCGCCGTGCTATAACAACTGACTGGGTATTCTGATAGTCAAAATTTAACATCCACCCGGTCACCAATGGTAAATAATTTTAAATAATTTTTACTTCGTGTTAGGGTAAAACTTGAAAAAGTTCCCCAACAAGCGAGTATGAATTAAATCCTTTTTCTCTGCAGTACATACCAAGTTGAGTTAAATACGAAACTTAATGCTTTAGACCACCAAATTAGTTGGGCTCAACTTTTTTATAACGGCAAAACGCTCTCTTTCAAGCTTAGATATACACAGTGTACACCGTATCCTGGCATTGATGGACCCACTAAAATTGACCTGTTCCCATCACCTGTGCCTGCGCTGCACCGGTGTCTCATAGTTCACGTCGTTGCATATAAACTGACTCAAACATTCGTAACAATGGTTAGAAAAAACGTTTTTCTACACTTTTCTACACCACTACTAACATCTATGCTTTGCAACCTTAAGGTCACAGGTTCGATTCCTAGGCTCTACCGACAATTGAACATTTGTATGACCTTCTTTTCCGCCAAAGCTTACTCAGCTTTCCATCCTTACGAGTTCGGTAAATGAGTACCAGCTTCGGCTGGGAGCTAACCTGCGATGGATTAGTGTCCCGTCCAGGGGGAGTCAAGGACTCTCATCCGCTTAACATTAAGGAAACCGAAGGTAAGCGCCGGCTCCAATGGGCCACGAGGCTCGGAAAAGGATTTAACTTTAACTATAACTTCTACACCACACGGAAAGTTATTCAAGATGCTACTCGGTTATAAAAGTTCCAATCCTAGTTCTGCGCCTAATTAAAATTCTGTTGGTAGGTTCAAAGCAAAAACGTTGCTGCTTGGCATTTTGTAGTGGTTCACTTGAGCATGAAAGAGTCTATATAGATGAGAACGGAGAGTCAACACAATAACAAATCATTTACCTTGCTCACTTTTAATGGATTATTGCCAGTGACAAGATTTCTAGACTGCTGTCACACCTCCCCGAAAAAAATTGCTATTATATACTGATAACTTCTGTGACATAGCAACGAAACTATATTTTTTTGCACACACATTTATCTTCGCCGCATTTATTATACGGAATGCATACCTCAGATATTAACTCTGGTGTTACAGATACACTTTAAGATAAAAGCTTGGAATAGCTTACTTCTTTCACAACAAAAATAGCGTACTCTTTTTCTATATAAGATTAAATTTTACAAGAATACCGCGAAGCTGAAATTTTCAAAATTTTAAGAACTTATACCCAAGTCTGAGGTTTGGTGTGTTGATAGGGCACTAATTTATATAAATTCTTCCTTTTTCTAAGTGGCAATTTTAGCTAAACGAAAAAACAGCCCTATTATTAGTTGTATGTTCAATGCTAGTATAAGTTTTCCAAGAAGTTAGGTATGCAATATCAGGCTTTATCGGACTGCATTCTGATTCCAAAATTTCTTCAACACCATCAAAGTCTTGATATATGACAGATAATATGAAGTTTCACCGACACAGACTGTACTCTAAAAATATACACAAGAATATTTTCATTCGAATAAAATTGGCAGAAAAATAACAATTTTCAGCCTAGGTCGAAAAAACAATATTCTGATAAAAAGTGCATGCGCAAAAGTGAAAACCATTTTATGTCAGTTGTGAATTGGATAAATGAAGGTTTCCAAATGTTGATTTCATCTTGAAAAGGCGAAAAAAAACATGTTTACAAACTGTTCCCTATTCTGAAAATGATAACAAATTTGTAAGCTAGAAATTTACTATATTATTTTCCACATCATGTAAATCATTTAGAGACAAAAGGTTAAACAAAGTTGTTGTTGTTTGTTGTTCTAGAACAGTGCAAAATTTAAGCAAGAACAAAGCCAACTTATATCTTTATTTTGTATTGTAATCTTTATGTTTCAAGTATATGAAAGTTAAAAAATAAAATTACCAAGTTCTCAACACCAATTCTGTAAAATAATGTTCAATGCACAAAAAGTTTGACTAAATCTGTTTTATTCTCTTTGATGTCTCTCACAGGAGCAGAACAGTTTTATGGCTAGGATCTATGACAAAGCCAATATTTTGCCACTTTTTTTATAAATTTTGCTTTTGTAAGTTCTAATCTGATAATTTAGATAATGAAACTATTATATCCTTATATTTTTTAGAGGTTTGTAACATTCTTGTTTATATCATTGCTTATCTCCAAGGCTATGAAACAAACCTCATTTGAGGGAAATTTTCACCCAAACATTTCCACTGGCACTATAAACTTTGGCGAATTTTTCGCGGATTGCAACGCATTTTCAAAGAAACAAAAAATGAGAAGAAATTTTAGTAATGAAACAAGCTTTAGAATTTAATTTTTGATAGTTTTTACAGGACTAAAAGATTTAGTTCCGAGAAACTATAAAACACTGCTTAATTAACACATTTTCAATACAGATGGACAAAAAACTAAATTCACTCACCGTTTCTCTCTTTCGACAAGAGCAGAAAAGTTTTATGCGATAGATCTGTGAGACAAATTTCTTTTATACAAAGCTTATATTTTGCCACTTTTTTTTTCAATTTTCCTCAAACTATTATATATTCTCAGATATTTGTTAGGCTTATCAAAAACTGGCGATATCACAGGTCATATCTAAGTCTATTGAATAAATTTCGTTTTAGGAAAATTCTCATTCAAATCTGAATTTTTTTTTTCTTTTCTTCATTTTTGTCGTTGTTACTTTTTAGAAAAATAGAATGCAAAAAGAGGATTCACCCAAAATGTTTATCTTCTTTTTTACGAAACATGCAAATCTTTGACTACAATATTTTGTTTTCTCTAATTCAGTTTGCGTCGAATGAATTAATCTAAGAATTATTTCAACCGCGAGATTTGTAAGCTAAAACAATGAAAAAATTAAACTCGCAATAGTGCTCTGATATACAAAATAACAACGTAAAAATCTCAGTTAGATAAAAAGAAAGCTTTACTGCAGACTTGAAATTTGGAAATAAATGCAATACTTGGAAAACTGATGAAAAGAAGAAAAAAATCAAAATGTTGTTTTCGCTAATCGAGTCTCCAAACTTTTTTAATTTTTCCTATTGAAAATTTAAGATAGAAAGCTGAATCTTGGTTATTTTTAACTTAAAAATACTTAGGTGGTATTTTTAAAAGAAAATTGTCTTTTTAGGTAGATGCATTTAGCTTAATAATTTTCTAATGTAATTTGTTTTCACTTGAAAATTTTGGACCCTAATCATAGTTATCCTTCTTAATTGAGTTTCTTTTGAAAACATTTTCGGATTTAATGTCCATCTTAGGTGATCTGAAAATGCTTGTAAACTAAAACCCTGGTTTGACACAAAATTCTAAGAGTGATTTCTTCACTATCGAGGATCGGTCGGTGCATGCTCACGAAATACTGTTCTGTTTTTCTAAAGAAACAAAATTGCAGCCAAAATTTGTTTTAAGAAGGATTGAAATTGAAAATATAACGTTGGGGTCAGATGTTAAAAGGTTGATTCACATTAACCCCGGTTTAATCCGAAATTCAAAATAGGTATTTTTTTAACATGGAAAAACTCATCAAAATTTCAACAAAACGAATGTGTGAACCACAAATTTCACACAGAAAACAGTTACTAAAAGATAGGAAACACGAGAATAGACCAAAATTTTAGCAATGAGTTTGTGGTAAACTGTCTTTGAACGAATGGGTCCTAAATGAAAGAAAATATATAATAACTCATCGCCTTGAGGTTTGATCTGCAAAACTCACCTATTAGCAATGATCTTCAAGACAACTAAAGTTAGTTGACTCACAATGCTTTATTTTAGTCGATCGCCTTAACGTATCACAAATTAATAGATACATTCATCTAAATACTTTGATATAAAAAAACGATTGACAAAAATGCAAAATTTCGCTCTGCTCAATTTGCGCGCGTTAATTCCCGCGGATTGCAATGGATTTTTACAGCACCATGCAGAGCAGAAAATTTTTGCTAGTAATGAAATGAGAAACAAAAATCAACATCTGAAACTTTCTATAGACTAAAAATTTAAGCTTTAGAAAGTGGAGTTGTAGACTACAACTACTGCCAAAATCACGACAGTTTATTCGAGTCTTAAATTCGCAGTTAGAACGGCAAAAGCTAAGATTTTATAAAGTTTTAAAGTTTTTTAGAAGTTCTACAAGTTTTACTATCTTACAACAGTATTAGACAGCAATTGCATTTATTCGTTTTATATTGTATCATGCTCCATAAGGCCAAGTAAAAAAAAAAGTTAGTGTAGCGCCCCCGCCCGACCATTGAAAAAGCACCCGACCCATTTTTTATGTTTTGTTCAGTTTATTTCCATAGTTTTTCTTTAAAAATGCTTTGATACTATTTTGCGTCTGCAAAACTTTGTAGAAATTTGAATTAGTTATCCAAAAACTGACCAAATCCGATAAGATTTTGTAGTCCTAAAACAAACTATATGTATGATATGGTGTGCCCGAACACTTGGATGCAATAACGACAATAAATAGAGATATATTTTATTGCATTTTAGCATCAAAACTTTCGAGTCAAAAAAAAAAACCTCCCCCGACCATAAAATTTCTGAAAAAAGGACGCTAATAATCTTTTTTTTTTTACTTGGCCAAGGTACAACCTCATTAGATTAAATAGCGGTTCGTTCTAGTTAAGAAAAATTTCTAGTTTTAGCATAACTTCAATATTTTGTTGGAAATTTAGACAGAACATCATTCGAAACTCCTATATCAGGTAAAATACGAAAAAATTAAGAAGAAAGTAAATTCTTAATGAAGTTTATTCAGGCATACAAATAATGCACAAAACAGAACAAATTGACTTCATAAACGTGAGTTGTTTTAGCCAATTCATTACTAAACAGATATCTTTTCTTTATCATTTTTTCAAACTAAAGACAACTAATCTTAAAATCTCTTTGTTGTAAAGAATTGCAAAAATCATACTCGAAAATGTTTTTTAAAAATGCAATTTCTCTGGGTGTATTTGTAAAAAATATATGAAAGTCTTACGGTTCGCAGTTTCTTTGTTTTTAAAACGAAATAAGAGCCATGTATTAGGCAAAAAACTAAAGTTATACATTATAATAAGTTGTTTTTTTTTTCAGAAAAAGATGCTAAATTTCTGTAATAAAAAATTCATTTCAACCACACCCTCTTACATTTTACTGCTGTGTAAATCTCGACGTGTTAAAGCTAAAATCGAGAATGTAATACGACACAAAGGACCCGACTAAACTTCGCCGAAATTTCGCGTGTAGTTGAATTTGTTCTAGTTTAATACGGGTATAAAACTGTATTATCTGTTGTTATCTTAATAGCACAGCGGGTCACATATTATCAATCGATTACACTAACTTTTAATAATACCCTAGCTTCTTTATATAAAAAGTGGAGCGATAAATCTTCTTCGATACTTTGAGCAGGGACCCAGTCGGAGAAAGGAAAGCAAGATTTTTTTCAAAAAATTTTGTATTCTTGAAAGATTAGAAAATTTTTTTCAAAAAGACGGGAAGCAAAGTTTAAAATATTTTGTTAAATGAAAATATCATATATAATGTGAGTCGTTTGACAAATTGGAGACCAAAATGAAAAAATGATTTTTGGTGATTTTTAAAATTACAGGAATCTCTAGCAATTTCAGAGAGTTTAAAAATTTGAAAATTTTGTTATAGTCTTCACTATTTGGCTTGCGCAAGATCGAGCCGCCCTAAATGAAAAAAAAATCGAGTTTTGATTTATAAGAACAATGCTAATTTCTAATTTCTTTTACATCCTCTAACGCAGAAAGCGAGAGTGAGAAATGAGATATAACTCAAAAGATAAATTTGGAAAATGAATTGAGACTTTGAAACAAACTTTGACAAAGATTTATGGACTCACCTAGATTTTAACTGTATCCGTTGTCATACGGTCTGGTCTAAAAAAAGCATTATAGATAGAAAATAAAACTTTCTAGGTTTTTTTATTCTAAAATGAAATAAAAACAGCATTGAATACTCACATTTTCAACGGTTAAAAATTTTGAAATATAGTTAACTATTCGTTGCACTTAGCTGAAAAAGTTTGTTTGCTAACATCAACGCTTTGGCGCTATAATCTAAAAAGGTTTGAAATATCAACCAGTCGTTGTTTGTCGAAACGTTTTATCTTTGATGGCTGCGCAAATTATTGAAAGAATAGAAATTTAAAGTCTATGAATTGCTTTTCTTTATGTGTTGAAAAGCTCTTTTAGTTTTGAATGGAAATACGCGGTAATCACACAACTATGAAAAACACTCACTTTGCATAAAACCATCTGAATAAACTGAGAAACAAAACTGCTTCAGATAATTATCGCCAGACGAAAAGAACTAGTTTTCAAGATCGTCAAACATTGCTTTAAAATGTTCTCCAAAGCTTATACAAACAGAATCTTCAAACTATTATTCTTACATTAAAGACAAAGGTGTTTTTACTTCAGCTCAATTGAAAACGATGACAATTTCTTGAAGTTACAACGTGAAGAGATTCGAAAGAGTTCATTGAAAACAAAAGAAAACTTGATTACAAGTTCTCCATGATAAAATGGCAGCGCGGTTGACATTTTCAAAGGATTTCAAAAGCATTGCCATAATAACAGATGTTTTGCCACGGTGTCTAACCGCAAAATGAACTAAAATTTACTCTGTTTGGTTATGGACTTTGATTACGTCGTATATTTGCAAACACAATTTCGTTTCCAAAGACTAAACCTTAAAAATCCGTACAAGTGCTCTTCTAATGTCAAGAGCAGGAAACATCTGCTGTTTTGCCTGTGCCGTTAAAATTTTCGTTGTTTTTCTTGTTAAATAAATGTTGTGCTTGTTTTACTAAAAAGTAAAGTTTTACACCAACACATATGTTCATTTACAAGATCACAGGCTGAAAAACTCAATGGAAAGAAGACATAAGTTTCGCACATTAGCAGTAGCCATGCTAAAAATAAAAGACCGTAAAGAAATCTTGAAACTTATAAAACAATCAAAGCGACCTTTTAAGACATTTCCTGAAACAAATTAGAACTTGTATTGTGTTAAAAATGGAGTATTCTTGCTTTTAAAATCGGATGTAAAGTACAAATTTTACTTTGTTGTTTTAAAAGTCTATTCTTTCCATTAATTCATAGTTAAACGAATTTGCAAATGGAAATTGCAGTCTTTTTGCCACGAAACAAAATCAAAAGCTTTAATTATGTCCTAACCTATATTTCATTCATGCAATGTTGGCCGTAGAAATACAATTTAGCGTCGTTAAGGAGTTTGGTTTTTAACAGCAAAAAAAATAAATAAATAAATAAAATAATTGAAAAAATGATTAATTAAAATACAAGATGTACAACACTATAAGTTTAGTTATAAATAACAAGATTTAAAATAATTTCTTTTGTGCAAGCAATGAAATAAATCAAACTTTGCAGAAAAGATTAAATCGAGTATCAAATATTTTTCTTTTCGATCAGTTTTCTCACAATAATTCTAATAAGCATGAAGAAACAATTTGTGAGAAATAAAAAAATACCCGGTTTTTAGTTCATTTGGAATACAACTTTTGCTTTTTTCAGGTTACAGTGAATTGGAGCGAAATAAAATATATTTCTTGAAATTCATCATAATCCTATACGACTTTGTTTTGCTTTAGAAAAATTCGTAACTGAAAAAAAAATTATTGCTCTTCCGAACTGAAGTCAAGGCACTGAGGGAACATTGCAGCGGCGTTAAAATGAAAGACACTTTTAATTCTTGTATAAAACGTCTACATAGTTACAATAGCTAAGATTAATGACAATTTGCAAACCTTCTGAATCTCTTTTTATCGGGCTGGCTCGCGCGGGATTTAGGTTTTTGTAGGTACAAATACTAGATTTCTAAAAAAACTTAAATGATTGTTAAAATATTTGATAAAAACACTCTCATTTTTGTAAGAATACATTTTATAGAAAGCTAGAAACCGAATTTTGCGAATTTTAAAGCCTGTATACTTATAGATTAAACCTATAAACTGAGATATTGACAATAATATAATTTTCTAGATAAAAACTTGAAAATACAACAAAAAATTATGTTCTGATCAAGCCGTAAAAATCAGCAAAAACCTGTCTTAATATTTGCCGTTTTTTCAATGCTAGAAACCTATTTTGGACAAAGTTAGGTGTGTTATATATCATACTTTATTGACCGCAGCCTGGTTCCAAAATTACTTCCACGCCGTCAAAGTCATGAAAGGATAGATAATCTGTAGCTAATGTTTTATCGACAAAGTCTTTGTATTCTAAGAATATATACAAAAATGTTTTCAGCTGAAACTCTGATGAAAATAATAGAATATTAAGTCTGGTTTCAAAATTACTTCACTGACACCATCAAAGTCATGATGGGACAGATAATTTGATCGGTTTGTCGACATTATAGCATTCTTCAATTTCTAAAACTTTACACAAGAATACAGTGTATTCAGCCTGAACTCTACAGAAAATAATAGAATATTAAGTCTGGTTCCAAAATTGATTCACTGACACCATCGAAATAGGACAGATAATTTGATGTTTGCCAACACAGCATTCTTCAATTTCTCAGACTTTACACAATAATACATTCAGCCAAAAATCGGCAGAAAAAATGAGATCATTCAGACAGGCCAGAATACAATCATCTTATATGAAAAACTGCAATCGTATTTAGAACATAAAAAAGTCACTAAAAGCTATTCCTTGCAAAAAGAGAATGATTTGTTTAAACATATATATAGAAAGAAAACCATACTTTTAACAACATCACACATGACTTGTTTCAACTAACAATTTCCTTTTGGTTTTAAAAACAAGTTAATAACTTAAATTTCTGAAGAAATTGTTAATTAATTAATAAAAAAGTACGTTTTAAGACCAGTAAAATGATTAGAACATGTTTCAACATTCGGAATGAATAAAAGCTATCACATTTTGAACCTTACAAAAAAAGAAAAAAATGAAAGTTCGATTTTATATAGCGTTAATAGTAACATTGCTTTAAAACTGGAACAATTTTGAATTATTGGACATCAATTTTTGACAGGATAAAGACTGCAAATAGAATAAGAAGGTTCTGGGTAGCAGATTTTTCGCTTTTCGAGATTAAAAGATGTATAATTTGCACTGATTTTTTCTTACCTTTTTCTAACTGAAGATGCGATCCGTGTCTACGGATATTTCACACTAATTTTCGCTGCTTTGATGAACGCTCCGGAATTTTAACACGTGATTTTACAGCCTCAAAAAGATTAGTAAACAATCACGAGAAAAAACAGCCGCTTAGACCTTGAAACACAACAGCAACAAAGATTGGAAAAGTTTTGTTCTTCAACCAAAACAAACACGGTAATGAGTGTTTTTTAGAGGCTTGAAAAGCAAACGTCAACGTTGATGGCGCAACTAGAGTCGACAATGGCTGTGGCCGTAATGGATTTATGATTGTAACACTAAATTCGATTGACTACAAATATTTAAAACTGAATGGTTATATAATACTTCAAAAAAAGGAAACTTTCAATGGAAGGCAGCTGCGCCGAAAGAACGGTTTACGGTGAAAAACAATAGAGGGTTGTGAAAACAATTGTTTCACCAAAACACAAGCAAAAAAAAAGAAGTCGTACGCTTTTCAGCTAAAGAAAACTTTGCAAAAATAACAATATTAACATTAATGTGTTGAAAGCAACATCAATGGCAAAAGTTTTCAAAAGCCATTTAATACAGTTAGGCAGGTGAGAAAAATACATTAGTAAATGTAAAGAAAACTGTTATGAACCGCCAAACAGCAAGAAAGACAATTAATTAACTCCATAATCCGTGGCACACTAGTTGGAAAGCTGAAAATGCGACTGCATTAGCTCGATCCACAGAATATTGTAGTTCCGGCGTTTTCGACAAGTATATAGAGAGATGCTTCCTATCATGGTTTTAGATAAAAGACAACGAGAGATTACAAAGGCAAATAAAGTTGTGAACTTTTCCCAAACTCTTTTAACAACTAATAAAAGCTTTAAATTTTGAAGAAATCTCTAACTGAAAGAGACTTTTAACAGCGTCAATCGCAAAATCTGAAAACGAGTTTCAGTAATCTTAAAAAAAGTTGCTTTAATGTAGCACGAGTTCGATAACTTTATCAATTTTTTTCGGGTAAACACCAAAATTGCACATTTACACTAATCAAATTGTTTTTGCGAAGAGATGAAGTTGTAAAACAAAATGTCGACTCTCTGAAGTTTGGCTTTGAACAAAAGAAAAACAGCAAAATTGGATCAAATCTTTGGCGACATAAAATTGATCTAGTTCGTCAAAAACAAAGAATTCTTTAAAAGCTATATTTGCAGAGGATTTAAAGAATTATCGCAACAACAATGTTCGCTAGATGAAATTCCCAATGAAAATTTCATTAGTTTTCTTTTAAACAACACACGGTGCTATTTACCACCGGAAATCAAATACAAAAACCCGTTTGAAAGTTGTCTCATGAAGGAGGATTGGCTCAAAGAGCAAAGCAAATAAAAGTTGGCTCATTGTATAAGCCTTTCGAGGTTTAACGCTGCCAGTCGACAAAGAAAACGCTAAATGTCTTCAAAAAAACAAAAGGAACCGACGTTCTAAAAACGTTTTTCAAAACGGACAGTAATTTAGAAAGACTGTCACTTTGAACTCTTTCAAAAACCGCAAGATATTATATTCAAGTTTTGCGTTGACTGATTTCCACGTGTGCTCTATAACGCAGAAATGTTCCTGATGGATATGACAGCTTTTAGAGTGATGCACAAAACTTTCTTAGCTACACAAAAGGTGGGAAAAGCTCACCTGTTAATAAATGTACAGATAATTCACACTCAAGTTCATTTTCCCAAGGAAAACTCTGCTGTGGATCAGAATAGATTTGCCCATCTTTGCTGCTTTCAACCCTGTAAGAAAAAATTAAATTGGCAACGATTTAAAACACAAAAACTAGACTTTCTATTATAATTACAAACTATATGAAGCAAAACAATACGTTAGAGTGTGTTAGTGTTTCTCATATCTAAAACGGGCCAGTTTTAGATATAATCAGCGATTAGGTTTTGAGTGAAAAACAAATTACTCCATTTTTCGTGTTTCTTTGAGGTTTTTGTTTGAAGCAAATTGGAGTATGTAAAATTTAACTAAAGACTTTTTCAAAGCTACTGGATTGTCTTGTTACTTTTTAAAATTAGAATTAAAACTTGACTACTTAACCAACTATCTTTTAATTACGTGTTAAGCAAATTTTGTGACTGGAAAACTAAAATTTCATGGTGGGAAATAAATAATTAACTGTCGATTTTAACCAAGCAGAAAAAATTTCAAGTCTTTTATGACAAGAGTTACCCGCTAGTTTTAATTTTTAAAATACTCTTAAACAACAAGCGACTTGAAATTTTTAAAAACCAAATATCGTTCAATTTTTTCCGTCTACCATTTGCATAAAAACACTTTTTAAAATCGTTCATTCTTTCAAAACATTTCGACTCAAATCGAACAAATTGACGCGCTCAAAATTTACCATATAATGAATTTAACAAATGTTCCTTAAGAAGTGAAAAATATAACCACCTTTAGCATGATTAAAACCACGAGGTCTTTGTTGGGGGCCATTAAAAATCTAAACGTCAAATCGAAATATCTACACACTTAGGTTTTCGGTTCAAGTTACGCCTTCATTTGAAAGCGTCTCGCGCAGAACGTGTCTTGCGATCAAGTAACCAGTTTGTCAAAACCGATTAGGTCAGACAAAAGGAAAGTTTCTGTCAAATGGTACATGAAAAATTGTCTTAGTCAATAGTTCTTGACAACTCAGTAGGTTTTCTTACATTTAACAAAATATGATTGCACCACGAAGAGTAGCAAATGCTTAACAATCGACTGGCCATATTTTTGGGTGTATTTTGATTTATAACTTGGACAACACAGTACACGCGTGTACTCGTTATAATTGGCTTAAAATTTTTATTAAAAACGTTTTAAAAGCTGAATTATAACTTAGAATTCTCCTTAACTAATCAAAATCAACGTAGCGGTAACTTTTAGAAATATTATAACCTCAACAATAAGAAAGGGAAAATTTTTGTTTCATCTTTCGGGTCTGTAAACTTACATATAAAACTTTGAATATTTGTCTCTGTTTTCTTTTCTACGCACTTTACAAATTACTGTAGCGACACTATAAAGCATCAATTTTGAAGAATAAAACTTTTTAAAAAAAGGGCGAGAACCTGAAGGAGCTTGAAAAAGGTAACATATCTTGCGAATATTCATTAAAAGACTTGTATTATTCTTTTTGTAAATGTAGCAAAATTTGAGAATTATCTTGTTGAACAAACCCACTTTAAATACTTAAAAAAAATTGGGGCTAAAATTCTCAACATATTTAAGAAGAACGCTATAGCCTTACAATCTTATACAAAAACATGAGCATGTGTTACTTTTGATAGCTAAAGATGCGCAAAGCGGCGAGTTAGCCTTTAAATCTCAACATATCCAAGAAACATGAATGAAATAATCGTTTCTTTTAAATTTTATCACATTTTAAAAGTTTGTTTATTCAGAAATGTTTAAAAAATAGCTTTCCGCGCAATTTTTTAGCCAGGGGTTTGGTAACACGTACCAAATATGTGCTGATAGTCACTTCTCCAAAACTCTAAACTATAGTTATCTGGGTATAAAATGCAATCAAAGTTTTTATTTATAATCATAAAACTTCCGGATACAAATATTTCTGAGAAAATTATATCCTGATAAAGTTCATTCACGTTTTTTTTCGATACCTGCAATTTCATCGCCATCATATGCAAGTCGTTTGGTTGAGGCAATAAAAGAAAATTATAAAGAGAAAATTATTTTATCGATGTCTACGAAACATATATAATTTCGTTGCCTTTGCGGTGATATTCAAAGTTCTATTTATTTTTTCCCAAGTTAATAGTCAAGAAATCATAAACACTTACAATTTACATTGTTGGTTTTACAATGAAATTCTTTAAACTAATAACAAGAAAGTCTCTAATTCTTTTAGCAAGACATTTTGGTAATTAGAAGCAAAAAGTTACGGACGGCAAATTACAGATTCTTTTAAATGAATTGATCGATGATTGCGAAATTGAAAATATAAAAAACTTAAGATATCATACTAATATTATTAAAAAGATAAAAATAATAACAACGATAATAATGACAATAATATTAATAGTAGTAATCTTACATTTTATACAAGAATAATTGTTTTTTAAAGTTAAAATTCTTTCCAAGATATCTTTGCTGTCTGGCTCAAAAATTAAATTTGGTCAATATGGCGTTATTTATATCAATGAATTTGTTTAATCCAAAAATATTAAGCAAAAATACTGATTATTTGTGAATATAAGATTAAATATGAAAGCCAATATTTTGCTGACTTTAGAATACTCTCTCGGTATTGTTATCTTTTACTGTGCCTTCCTAGTTTCTTCAAAATATATGCGCGGCAGTTACTCCGCTCTTTACCCAAATATCGATTTAACACAGTATTAAAATGTAAACATACGAAGTATTTCAGCAACAGGTCATACAGTCCAACTTCCAAATGAATTTAGATAGAACAATTACTTTTAAGAAAGGCATGGTCGAGTGCAAACTTCATTTCATTCACTAGTATCGTTTGCACGAATTCACTCGCACGTGTTTGTCGGAACAAAGTATCTCCATTGTACTTACCTATGTCAACTAGAAATTGGTTACACTTTTGCTTGAAAAGTTCGGGTTTACAATATTTGAAAAAAAGCAAAGGTTTTTTGATAACCACAGCACATATACTCACACCACACACGATACTCCAAAACTGTGTTAGTTTGAATATCATTAAAACAGATTGTGTGAACACTAGCTGCATTCCAACGTGGGATTCTTTTGTTTAGTTTCAGAGCGACCATTTTGAATGAAACGAGCTAAACCTTTTATGAAGTTAGTTTTTGACTGCCATTTTTTCACGTAGCTTAGATCAACATTATCCTTTGGGAGCTAAGCTTATGTGAATAACATTAAAGAACAAAATAAATTCCCTTAACAAATAATATACTTTAAAATTCAATTTAGCCATTCAAAGTTTCTACTTTTATCTGTGTGATAGCATGCGTTAAAATCTTTTTAAAATTATCTGTTCTTTGTAAGGCATAATTAAAAGAAGTACATTTAAACTTTACAGTAGTCTTTGAAAGATGCCAATTTTCCCTACGAAAGTTCATTAAGAAAAAAACAAAACTTTGAAGGCGCATATCTCTTGTAAACAATCTTTCTGATGATAAAAATTAAAATAATTAGCGAGGTAAGCCGGTCCCCCCGATACTACTGGTACGATATGCTGAATATTGTTCCTGCGATGGACCTGAGGTTTTACAGAGAACGTATAGCTCATTAACGAATGAACTAATAACCTCTAGGTTGAATTGTTAAATCATTACCGTTACATTAGTTGTCTAAATAAATTACAGTTTCTCTGATGAAGGACTAACGCTCGAAACGTCAGCTCCTTACACTACTTACGGTGATGACCATAAAATTTCAACCTTCAGTTGTCTAAATTACAGTTGCTCTGATGAAGGACTAACGCTCGAAACGTCAGCTCCTTACACTACTTACGGTGATGATCATAAAATATCAACCTTGAGTTGTCTAAATTACAGTTACTCTGACGAAGGACTAACACTCGAAACATCACCTTCTTCCGGTATTTAAGGAAAAAGTTTTCTTATAAAATCTGCGCATATATACTTTTACAATCGCAACTAAGATCGTTTGACAAGTTTCCTCAATTTATAAACTCAAATCTTATGTATTTGTGTAATTCGTTTCCTCAAATTGTATTCAATTTAAACAGATTTTAAAGAATTTTTCAGCAGCAAAGAGTTTCCTGGTATAGTTGACTTTATTGTCCGGTGTTTTCTGCATGGTTTTCAAAAAAACTGTTTTCAAAGTGCGTCGGCGAATACACTTTTTTTTAAGAACCAGTAAAATTTTGCTCAGCCTCAATGTTTTTACTTTGTTGTTATATTTGTGGCATTTGCCATTAACGTCTCGCTATGTAAAAATTGCCATGGGCGGTGCGCGCGTTCAATGAACTACAGTCTTTTGGCAGGAAATTCACTCCCATATATGGATATACCAGTAGCTCGTAGTCGTTTGAATGCACAGTTTTTTTTACTTATTAGTTATTCCGAATAAATTTCGATTTAAGCCTCAGTTTGTTCTTAATTTGCTCTTAGTTTTTGGACGATTTCAGCCCAGTCCTTTTATCAAGGTTGTTCTTAGAAATGACAGAAAAAGAAACGTGATTTAATCAACACTAGGTTGAAATGTGATGCATGGTTAATGATGATAATAATAATAATTGATTATTGATAATAATAATAATAATTGACTCCGTCGGTGTTTCAAATTGTATATAAATATTGTTTAAGTTTGACACCGTGATGAAAAACAGAAATATTTGACGTTTCGGACGTTAGTCCTTAGTCTGACAAAACTAACAATTGAACAAATGAAAACTTATCACGCAGACGCAGGATCGCGCAGACGCAGGATCGCGCAGACGCAGGATCGCGCACACGCAGAATCGCGCACACGCAGAATCGCGCAGACGCAGGATCGCGCAGACGCAGGATCGCGCACACGCAGGATCGCGCAGACGC